>WBMY01005916.1:2695210-2872486 GCA_013397315.1 Donacobius atricapilla
CGGCTGGGCCGCCAGCCGGGCTCCCCGTTCCGCCCGCCGCTTCAGCCCGCCCGGGCCTCTCCCCCGCCGCCTGGGGCCGGCCTGGCGCCCCCGCCCGCTCCCCGGGACTTTCCCCGCCGAGGACCGGGTCAGCTGCTCTCCGCTCTTCTTCCCCCTCGGCTCCCTCTCTCCGCGCACCGCTGTGTTTGTTTTCCCCTCCCGGCTCCGCTTCCGTCCCTCGGGACTTCCCGCCCGGTCCTGGCGGCCGCTTCCCTCTCCCCGAAACCAGGAAGGACGGGCGGCGGAAAGTTCAGCTCAAGGAAATGAAAGACGAGCCCGGGTTCTTGTCGAAGTGTGACCGTGACTTCCAGGAGGGTGTCCCTTCTCTCAGGCCGGGGCGAACCTCGCTCGTGTTTATGGGGACGTGTAACTGTATCGGCTCCCGTTAGGAGCCGTTCCTCGGCATTAGGAACTGGGCAGTTTCTCCACTGCGCCCGGGAATGTGTAATTGGTCAAGTCGTGGCAGGGAAAATAGTTTCGACTTCGTACAGAAAAAGGGTTTCGAAAAGGGTGGACTTGGGAGGGTGTTTCTAGAGAACTGTGGGTGGAACCGCTGATAAAGACTTATTTCCTCTATTTCATTTGGCACCTCTCCGATTTATCTGGGCTCTGCCTCTGTGTGCAGCAATATGTAGGTTTATTAACAAAGAAGGTAGCGCTAAATGCTGGTCCTTCACACATTCTCAAAAAGTAACATCAAACTATGGGAAACTTCAGCAGGTTGTACTTGTGGCTAAGCTGTGAGGTAGAAAGGAGGGTGATTTGCATGGTCAGAAGCCATCCCATTATTTATATGATTAGGAGTGGGATACACAAAAGAATTTAGGTTTTTCTTCATAAATTCTTGTAAGCTGTCGAGATATTTCAGACTTAATGGTTGGCATACTTTCAAGGCCTCTTTGTTTTCTGAACTAAATGGTGCTGGCACAGAACTAAACCAAAATAATTCATTAACCAGTTGTGAGGATTGTTTTCACTGTTTAATTCCAGGCAGGCAGTTGTGCCTTAAAAATCGTAGCAAACGTGCAAAGTGCATTCCTCCGGATACCTAGAAGAAAGTTTACGCTTTGGTGTGTAGCAGTGCAGGTAAATCTTCAAAAAAAGATTAATAATGCTGTATAAAAATCTAGTGATAATGCCCATACACATCTCTGAAATATCCAGTAGAAGTTTTATGGTAAAAGTCTGAATGTTATTATGAAAGATTTGCCAGAGTTCTATGTTAAATTAAAAATAGCCTTTTTAAGTTTAGGAAGGTCTGTTTTACCTGTGTTCACATTTCTAGAGTTTCTTATATACTGCAAATGTTTTTATTTATTGAAAAATAGGGTTCTTCATTTGTATATTTTTCCTTCTAGGCAGGCATTAATATCTGTGTGGAAAGGGCAAGTTCATGATTCTTAAAGAAGTTACTGTGGGAGTAGTGCAAACTGAAAAGAACTGAAAAGAGCCCAACAATTTACATTTCATTTATGTGCGGTGCATCTGGCCTCATTAATTTTACACAGATCTTGAAGCTAAGTAACATTTATCTGTAAAGTTGTCTGGTTTTATCCATATAGGTATTAAATAGTAATAATTTTGGAAATTTCATTAGTCTGCACTTCAAAAATAGTTAGGGGGTTTGTATGTTGGGTCTAAGATTGGAGTATTTTTACGGGATACCTGAGTTTGGACTCTTTCAGAATTACACAAGCCTTTGTGCCTGTGCACTGTGCAGGCACTCTACATACTCTATTGTAATAGTCTTTAGATTTAGAGGTATAGATTAACAGAACTGACTGTAACATTAGCTAAGTATGAATCATTAAATCAACTTTTGAAAAATGATGCAGCATAATTTGGATGGTTTATTGTACCTTGACTTTTAAGAATTCTTCTTTTTTTTTAAGTGAATCTCAGTGTTTTCCCCAACACCCCTGGAATTGCTTGGCTTAAGGGATCTATTCACTCACTGGTGCTGTCATGAATTCTGATGTGTGTGAAGTGGTACTTAAGTTGGGTAATATTATTGGCAGCTTTTTGTAGCCTGCTTTCTTGCATGTGATGAAGATGCATGTGGGTACATTAATCAGTACTTAATTATCCGTACATAATGATGTTCATAGAGGAATGGAAATAACTAATTTAACCTCTTCTTCTACCTAAGGGTCATTAAAAAAAGAAAAAGGGGAAAGGGCAATAGCAAACATGAAGGAAAACTGTTGAGGCCTCTGACAAGCTTGGATTTAACAAGAGTGACCATGCTTTGGCTAGGTTGATCAAATGCTGAATATCATTGCAAATCTATGATTAATAGTTTGTTGTCACTGGTATGACGTGCTCTTTTTTTGCTAGGACTACCAAGTATCATAGTGTCTTGTGCTGCTGGATATTGAACTGTCTGTTTCCCAGTGAGCATGGGAGAAATTCTGCTTTTTTTCTGGACACATGGGGGAGTTGTGGGAAGGCATTTATGAGCTATCAGCATCTGAGTGATTTAGTTGTGTTCTTACTATAAATTGAGAAGAACAGTAGCCTTCATAAATATGGCAGCACTCAGCCTCCAGCATTTATTTGGAGTTTAAAATAAAAAACATTATGGTTGATTCAGTGTCTAGTCAAGACAGTTGTCAGATGGTTGCTTCAGAAATGCCTATGGTAATTAAAAATAAATAAAATCAGGTGTTTAGGTGATTGCTTTGAAATACTGCTGCCCAAAAGCCTCAGACTGCAGTTTGTTTATAATTTTAAAAGATCCAAAGGTTCATTTTTACAGTATGGCAGAGGAACTGTACTGAGTTACTGTTGTCTGGTGATCCTGCCCTGGCCCTGCACTCCCACCCCTCCTCCTGGCATGAGAAGTCAATTTAAAAAAAAAGAATTAATCAGTTCCTGCCAGATGTGTAACTAAAGTTGCTTTATTGAGCAAACCCAGGCCTGATGGGGAAGAAGAACTGGGACTTTCACAGGGTGGAGAGGAAGAGGGTCAATAAAAAGCAGACATCTGCTTGCACTGGTGTTGCCGTACTGTCTGACCGTGCCCTAAATTGAGGCCTCAGTGAAGGGAAATGATCCTGACTTGACTTCTTGATTACATGTGTTTCTTTCACCAAAAACTCACTTGACCAGAAGAGAGGGAATATGTTTTCAGCTGAACCTAGTGCCAGTGCAAGGGAAGAATGGAAACAGAATAGATGTAAAAGGCAGCGGGGCCTGCCCTTCTGCTGGCAGTTTTGAAACAACAGCCTGAATAAATTCTTCAGAGAAGTCCAAGTCAGGAGGTATATGGTAGAATTTCTGGCTTGCTAAATCGGAATGCAGTGTATATTCTTCAATGTCCCATGTAAAGGGAGCTTTTTCGTAAGATAGATAAACTCTGTGTTGAAAACAACTTGAAGCAGAAGTTGCTTTGATTATCTTAATTAAAATTATAATAATAATTCTCTACAAGATGTTTATCACATGCTGGCATTTTAAATCTGCAAATTAATGATGGTGCTTGCAGTAATAAGACTTGTCTGGTGAGTTAGCTTGGCTTCTGAACAATTTCTGATACTCTGTCAAGTCGTATTCTGTGCTTTTTTCCACCTCGCTAACAAACTTGAGTTGTGCTTGAACTATCTGCATTTGTCGTGCAAGTCTTAATCTGAGTGATGTAATGCAAACTTCATCTTTTAGAACAGTGCATGCTTGATTTGTCCTCTTATGGGAAGTTGAATGTTATTCTCTTTTACAATGATGTGTATAAAATTAATAGATATTTATATTTGCATGGGTAAACTTTCAGTAGTGTTTATTACTAGTTATTTTCTTTTTTTTTTGTGCATGGAGCTAGCTTCCATAAAAATTTCCTCCAGGATCTTCACAGACACTGAGATTAGTCTGGCCAGCCTGTAATTCTCCAGGCCCTCCTCCTTGAAGATGGGGATGACATTTGTCAGGAACTCTCAGAAGGGTGATAGAAGCCGTGAAGTGGGTATCAGCCAGCCCCCTCAGCACTCCTGGATGCATCCCATCTGATCCTTTGGACTGCTGTATATCCGGGTGGCTGAAGTGTCTGTCCCCTTGCTCCTTTCATTCTCTGCGGATGCTGCTTCTCTCCTGCAGGCTGGGAAGTGTTTGTCTGTGGGGAGAAGCCCTTCGTGGTTTTCTCTGGGGAAATAACTGACCAGGGAATCATTTAGCACGTACCACCAAACAAGTGTTCCATGTGCTTGCTCGCCTCCTGCCGGGAAGCTTACAGCTCATATCACGTGGATGATCCAATTTAGATTTTGCATAAGGCTGGTGAGAAGGTGAGAGTACATGCCTCAGACTCCATACCTGTCCAGTGGGATTTCTTTGTTCACAGCAACAGCAACATACTTCACAGCTCCCCGGGGATTGGGGATCCTGAGGAGTTGTATATCAGCATACACAAAACATCTTTCACAGGGACTGGCACACCCAGACATTTGCCTAAATGCTCTGCCTGATTCTGTTTAAAGTAAGCCCTGAGAGTAAAGCTTCATTCCTGCAGGGAATTTGCCATAGGAAATGCCACATCTAGTTTAGCAAGTCTTTAGAAGACTATACTGTCAAGTTCAAAAGCCATCCCCTTGTCACTCTCTGATATCTGTATCCTGAAACGTTTCTGTCTCCTAGCTTAGTGTTTAGCTGAAGTGTAATGTTGTTTTATTCCACCAGATTGCCTGGAAAGGCCTCATGCTGTCTTTGTTTTGTTGATGGCAACATGACACGTGGAATTTGTAGAGCAGTTCCCATGCATTCCCGTACATCTAGGTGTTCATGGTTTGGTATTTCTTATTGAAGGCTTCCTGATTATATCCTTAATTGAAAAGATTCTTGTCATGCAATCTTTGTTTAAAAAACCCAAACCCTTAGTTCTTCCTTTACAGAAAGTAACAGCAGTAGTTTGTAACAGAGGTTGGGATCTGGTATGTGCTATCGTAATGATTTCTTGGGGTGTGCCACTTCCAGATTCTGTGATAGACTTCTTTTTCATGCCGTCTTCTAATTACAGAGACTGGAGCCAGCAGTTCTACCTGCCTCATGTACCTCAGTGAAGTTTCCTTTCTAGTTTAATGAACTTTTGCCTCAGAGTCCTCTATAGATTCTTCTGTTGCCAAGGTTGAGCTACTTATTAAAATACCTTTGTGAAGAGGAAAATCCCTTTTGATAGGTGGCTGGTTTGATTAGAAGGACAGTGTGATCAGTTGCAGACTTTGAACGCTGTAGCAATGTTGATGTTATAGAGGCTTCTGGAAGTGAAACTGTTCATTTTGAAGCCTTAAGGCCCTTTTTGGAGAAGCCATAATGCTCTAGGTGGTATGCAGCTGCTCTGCTTAAACAAGGCAAGAGCAGCAGGCATGTTCAAGTGTTTGCTATGAGAGTACTTAAAACATAAGGAGTTCTTTAAGTTTTGGAGAAAGGGAAAAGAAAACGTTGTTTCCCTATTTGATCATACCAAGTCTATTAATTTTTTTTGTTAAGAAGAAAGATCTTTGCTTAAAACCCTCTCTGCTTTTCCTGAGCAGAGAGAACAGTTATAAAACTTCTAATGTCAGGAGTCTTTCGCTGTCTTGTCACAGTAGTTAGCACTTAAAAACTATTCTTTGTGACTCAGTTAAATGCTGTCTCATCTTTTCACATGGTCATGAGACCTGGATCGAGTTCCAAGTGTTATCGGGTCTTCAGTAAGTTGTCACACTTAAAACTTTTTTCTGGGTGTCTGAAGCTGTTCAAAGTGTACCTTGCAATACTGAGAAGAAAAATGGTCTGTAGCAATTTAAGGAGTGCATTATTAAAAGCTTCCTACCACAGAAAATTTAAAGATGATTCTGAAGCACAGAAGTTTACACATTCTGCAGTGTACTAACTCTCTAGTTTTGATCAAGTTCTTAAAGTGAGTTATTAATATTGTATTCGAGATTCAGGTTCATTTAACAAGTAAAAATTTTAAGTTTTAGCCTGTATCAGTTAATTTTGAGGCTTGTTTCCTTTAATGTTGACATTTCTGGGTCATAGACCTGGAAGTGGAAAGCACGTGTCTGTAGTCAGGCACATGTATATTTGGCGTGGTCTCAGGCAAGTCTGGCTTGGTTTATAGAAGTTCTTGGGTTTTAGGAGTTGTTATGGTTCATTTTGGAGGGATTATGTTGGAAGTGATGAGAGAAACCACAGACAACATCCTGCATCTTCAAAACTCCTGGTTTGTAACTGCTAGTTACTGAAGCTTTGTAATGGTCCTGTGTCTTATTGGGATTAGAAATAATGTAGACTTCCTTGCACACATTTCAAATATTTTAAGATGCCTAAGATGCTTTCCTTTCTGGAAAGCTGAGTGAGAATGGACATGTATTTTAAGACTACGAGTGAGAGGAAATTAGAATGAAGTTCTGTTATTGGACTGTATTTGCAGTTAACAATGAAAAGTCAACATTTGCAGAAGCCTACACTACTGTGAGGAAATTGGAGTGTGATTTCTCTGCAGTATTGCATTAATTGAATTTTAAACAGATACAGCAATGTTATCTTATGCACATGGCTGCTAAATGCAAGTGATGCATTTGAAAATATTAGTTTACTTGGTCATCTTTTTAGATATCTGAAGAAAAATACCACATGTAGTCCCTGAGAGCTCACATTTAGGTTGGTTGGAAGTTAAATTCATTGAGATACTAGTTTTTCTTCTTGCATAATAAAGAGTCCTTTTGCTTTTCTCCACAAGTTGTATTTCAGGGTTTTTTTGGTGATGAGTGTCTCTTCCTCCATCAGGATAGGAGGGTCAAAATCTTGGCCATTTTCTGCCATGAACTCATATTAACATAAGTCATAAATATTACCCTAGAAGGAATTGTGCAAAACAGACTGCCCTGAATCTACATCTCTGGAGATATATTTTAATAAAACTTTTCCATGTGGTAGAACATTCCATGTGGTACAAAATGTGTTGCTAGGTGGCATGATTTGCTCTTAATTTCCCTGGATATTTCACATGTAGAATACAAACATTCTGAGCAGATATTGTGGTCTCATGACTGCAGAGTGAAGTTGGAAGCACAATTTCAGGGAACCTGAAGAAAGATATTCAGCTGTTGCATTTCTTATTTTGAATCAGGAGTGCCTTCTGAAACATCTGTCAAGCATTCTTGTTGGCAGTGATGTAGTTTGCATTGTGGGGTAATTTTGGAGTAAAGGAACTATGCTTGTTTTGATTGAAATTCAAGTGGAAGATGCTTTCCAAGGTCCATCTGATGCACTTGTAGCTGCAGATTGTGTGTCCTGTCTGTGGGACTGAATTAGAATGAATCTGACATGTACAAAGGAGAAAAAAATAAGTTTAAATGGATATAATGTGGAATTTGGGTCCTTGTTACCAACTACTTTGCACCACAGGTCTGCCGTGTCTGGTAGTATGGTTATAACCTTACTTATCTCTGTTTTTCAGGCCAGTATGGAAATCCTCTAAATAAGTACATCAGACACTATGAAGGACTGTCCTACGATGTGGATTTGTTACACCAAAAACACCAGCGTGCCAAAAGAGCGCTATCGCATGAAGAGCAGTTCTTGCGCCTAGATTTTCATGCTCATGGAAGGTTAGTGATATTTTAAAAGGTGTTTGCTTTACATATTTTATTCATATGTGTTTTAATTGTAGTGAGATGTGAAGGATGAAATACAACCACCAGAATAACATTAGCTAGAATACACTACATTGCACTGTTTACAGTTTCTATGAAGTATTTTCTGTCATGCCCAGTTTAGGTATGAAACTGTTACTTGCAAGCTCTTCTTCAAACATCTGATGGTAACTACTAATACAATTTGAAGCTTAAATAATGGAATCATACTTGGAACAGAATGGTAGTTGATTCTGAGTTTATAATATAGTTTCGTGTTTCATATAGATTTGTTTGGTTTTTCTTTGTAGTTTTTTTGTTGTTTTGTTTTCTTTTTTTCAAGAATTGTGCCAAAGTGCCTCAGGAGATTTAATTGAGGAAAAATAACATTTCAAATTGCGTTTGGAGCTACAAAATAGGCCAAAAAATGTTCTGTTGTGTCTGTACTGCTGTTATCTGATTTTTTGTGCTCTTGTGAAATTAAGAAATTATTTGACATGGGGAAAGATGATTGCTGTTACAAGACATGCTTTGCCTTGCATTTAACTTGTAAGATCCAGTACAAAAGTTAGATATTCAGTGTGACCAACTGAAGTATAATTTACAGGTTTTCACTTAGGAAGATCTCATTGCAATTTAGAATTGCCTGCTTTTTGTATAACCCAGGAGAAAGAAGAAGAAAATTAAAATATTTGTGTCTGTATCTTAGTTTCTATGACTCCCTCCTTTGCAGCACCACTCTTAATATATTTCAGGAATGTGTAATGCCCTTGTTTTTCTATTATTTCCATTACAATTTAAGTATTTAGAACTTGATAAATAATGGTTAGCCATATGTAGAAACAAAAGAAGTTTGACAAAAAAAAAAGTAAACCTGGGTCTCCTGAATCTATTTGGGATATTGTTTTATTTTTGTGCCAGCTTGTCATTTCTTCAGGGAATGAAGTGTTGTTCCTGGAGGTTTATGATGTAATGACTGAATTCCAGTGCATGCTCCCAGAAGGTCAGCATAAGGGTTGTATTTCTAAATGCCCTAGAACTACAACGCACATCCTGAATTTGAAGTCCTGTCCGTGTTTTCAAGTGTTAAAGTGTAAAACCATGTTTTCAGGTGTGATTTTTAGTCCAAGGAATTGTATTGTTTAAAGAAGAGTCATAGTGCTGCTGTCTGTGTAACTTCACTGGCAGCCTCTAGTTTTCCCTATTAAATTGTTCTAATAAACAAGACTGCAGAGTAGAATGCTTCAGAGGTTCTTCCCTGTGTAAACCTCTCTACTTTTAAATCTCCAGCAAGGCTGCAAGACAGTGAAGTTGAGTCTAATGCTGCCACTTCTAAGCTGCAGGCTGGTGGATAATTGAGGCTCACTGAAGTGTGCACTGCTGCAGAGAGAAACAGGCTTAACCACATTCCCAGCATCATCCTTGTCCTAGCTCTGCAAGGAATAGCATCTGGGAACTACAACGCACATCCTGAATTTGAAATCCTGTCCTTAAAAAAATTATTCAGAAAAAAAATCAGTGTGACTTGAAGGAGTGATAGAAGAAGGATGAGACCATTCTTTCTGGGAGCAGGCCACATGTCAGGCCACTTGAGCAGGTTCATCTGATCATTGGTAAAAATCCCATAATAATCTTCTGTAAGAGAGAGCTGCTAGCTTAGGCTCTTTGTGGTGTGAGGGTGGGTTGAAAATCCTTATCCTGTAAAAATGGTAGTTTTACCTCGGATAATGAAGTCTAAAAATATATCCTCTCTTACTTCACAGAGGAAGATCAGACTTCAGTCAGACGAATCAGGTTTATAAATATTTTGATAACAGCTACTGTTACTTTATAAAGAAAAATATTGGTGTTTATATGTGGAATTGATCCTAAACACCTATGGTTTGAGGCAAAAATCCATCATTAGCTGAGGAGGCCGACTGGGAACTGTCTGTAAGGTCAAACCAGCCTATAATTCAAGATTTTAGTAGTTTCCTGTGACACATCTAATGCTTCCTGCCAAAGAGAGGGTAGTTGACAGGATGCAAATTTAGTCCGAAGTTCCTGTTAATCAATTTGGATGTGTTCTTACAAAATATTTTCATTTTGCTTTAAATATGAAGGAAGGGTCAAGTGAATTGGGTTTTGCTTCACAGAGTCTGTTTATTTGCTTTGAAGGTGTGTAGCAGCTTGAGAAGCTGTATAAATAGGATTGGCTTTTTGCAGTTGCAGCTGGTTTATTGTGAATAACTAAGTGATTTATGTCATCACTGAGAGGGACAGAAGTAAAACCATTCTATAAAGTATTCCAGTTACTTTGTGTGAAGGTAGGAAATAAAGCTTTAGTTACTATTTAGTGCTGTGGCATTTAAATACAGATAGTGAAACTTGAAGGCATTCAGTTAACATGAGAGTTGAGATTCTGAAAACTTAGGCCTGATCTTTTTTGAATGTCCTTTTACCAAATGGTCCATTAGGGTTTGTCCAGGCGTAGTGGTTTATTGGCACACAGCTGTCCAACTTGCATCCCCTTAATGTAATAAATATAGTAAACAGCTTCTACTTGTGAGGACTGAAATGACAGTCTTGTATTTTGATTTGGATTCTGATGAAATGGCTGCATTTTGTAGCCAGGAAACAATGGAAAAGCTGTCCTAATATTTACTGCTGTTCTCTGCTGGCAGCAGCAAGTGAAGCTGGGCCGGTGGTTCTCGGGCTGGATCTCTGTGACCAGTTGGAACTTCTAAACTTAATCTATCGGCGTGTGCCAAAGGAAGCACCTGCTGCTCACGTGGCCAGTCAAGATGGGAAAGTGATTTGGCTGCTTATTTTTCAGTGAGGTTAACTGGTTCTTCTGTTCAGTGTAGAGGCAAATTTGCTGTAAGAAGAAAGAGTGCAAAACTCAGCAGCAGTGGTGAGAGGGAGGATGCAGTACCAGCCTTTTCTGTGGCAGTGCTGACATATGCCAGATAAGCATTCATCAAACTTACAGTTTCATTGTCCAGAAAACGGCTGGCAGCTACCAGTGTTTTAGGATTGTGTAAGTAGCATCTGTTCTTTTCAGTAGGCTGTTTGGATTTAAGAACTGTATCTCATAGTAGCCTTCTGTTGAAAAAGGAAAAAATAAAAACACAGTTTAAATGTTACATATTTATACCAAGTTAAAGGGACCATTTAACTATGGGCTAATAGTTGAATAATGAAATAGTTACTGGAATGATGGAATTAAACCCAAGGCTACCTTTTTTCACACCAGACTCAGAAATTCTGCAAATGAATGTGTAGTATGACATCACTGAGAAACCTTGTCTGTTCAACTTTCACCTGAAAGTTGGATGCCACACAATATACTGCTCAGAATAGAATTTTTTCAAAATCTTTGTTGTTTGGTAATATAAATTACAACTTGTTATGGTAAATGCAATGAACTAGACTGAACCAGCCACACTATTCAATGCTGAAATACTTACTTAGTAGAACAATTATAATTGCTGAAACTAAGCTACAAATCCTTATTAATTCTTTTTTTATAATAAACTGTGTATTAGATTAACTGGCATTATTCCTTCCCCCATAGTGCAGAATGGGCTCATTTTTATAACACTTCAACTTGGAAGGAATATGAAGGTTTCAGATGATCTTGTTTGTGTATCAGAGCTCTTCCACTTGCCATTTCATATTCAGTGTTCTAGTGTGAGTTAATGTAAGGTGCCCTTGGAGTCCAGGGAAGGTGCACACAAAGTTAATGAGTGCACAGAATTAATACCAGGAACTTGGTTAATATAAAACAGTTTTTGAACCCACCCCACAGCACCCCAGAAGGCAAAACGTAGCACAGGCATACTCCTCAAAATACATGGATTGATTCAAAGAAGAACAATGCCTTTGGCACTGGCTTGAGATACAGTGAAGCATTTTAAATAGAGTAACTTCCTTTTGCAAGGTAATGTCAGTAGTTTCAAAAAGGAAGCTGAGATCTCACTTAAACTGACGTTGGATTTTATACACAGTTTTCACCTGATCACAAAATGTGCACTTGCACTTATTCACTTACTAGACACAACGCCTCCCCTGCAGAGAAACTGGGAAGTTTTCTTCCCTTTTTCAGTATAAACATTTGCAATATATTAATCATAGAATATCTTGACCTGAATTCCTATCCACTGCAGAATGTCAGAAATATGCTGGATACTTCATAGTGATTTTTGAGGACAGAGCTTATAAAACTTGGACTATGTCTGATATTCTAACTGTACTTCTTTACCAAGTGACAAAACTGGGAATTCCTGAGATGCTGATGCATTCAGAAGGACCAGAGTATGTCTATGTATTGTTTAACTCTATTTTCAGTCAACTTTTTATTTAATACATTACTAGTAACTTATGCTTTCTAATTCTTTCCTTGATCCTGTTAATTGTCCATCCACACCCACTTTCACTACTCCTAGATTAGTTGATGACTCTTGCTTGGGAAAGCTGCCCACACAACTTCAGTGAACAGTTGAATTTTCAAGTGGTACTTGAACACATGATAACACCTGCTTATCATCATGTTAGAGATACGTTGAGAATTTCTTGCAGATGTTTTACAGTTTAGCTACATTTTTCTGTAGATTTGACATAATTTTTTTTTTTTGAGAAATACTGTAAGTTGTTCAGATATGTTTATAGGATTGTATGGTCGTTATAGAAAAACTGTGGAGCACAAAATTTCAGTTCTTAATTAAGTCTGAGAGGTTTTTTTTAAAATTCTTGATTCTGTAGTAATCTGTAATCCTTCATATTGCCCTCACTCTTCAGAGCTGGTAAATGTGTTTAAACAAGAGAATTGTTGGCCATATTTGAGTAGATTATGAAAACAAAGGAGGATACCTGCAGAGAAATAATACTTGATAAGCTGAACTTTAAAAGTGGCATTCTGAGCATGCTGCCATTCTGAGATGGACTAAAGTAACCGACCTAGTTACTCTTGCATTGGGGAGGACTTTATATTGTCAATTTAAGGTTTTTATTACACTAGATGTTCTTTTTATGGCATTTAATTTAAGTACTTTTTATATTGTGCATACAGCGCAGTGCACAATTCATGAAATGGGTCTGTCTTCTATGTTCTAGGAGCCTGTCAGAACAAAAAGCAGATTCAGATTACTGGATTAATCTGAAAATATATACTGTGTCTCTTTCAGTTCCATGTGCACTTAAACACACCCCTAAACAGCTCAACTTCTTAATTATCTTGGTTTAGTGGTCATCAAATAGAACCTACTGGTTGGCTTTGTGAGACTTGGGAAAATTATTTTCATGAATTTTACTAAGTGAATTTTTTACAAGATTCACTTACTACAACTCCTTTTAGGCTGTTCCGAATTTGAAAAGGAAAAAAAATTATGTCTTTTAGTTCTTACTGTAGCCTTTTTAGTACTGTTCACTGTTCTGTGGCAATTCTTCAATCATTACCTATATTGTACCTTTTAAGTTATATACCTTGACAGATAACTTGTCAGACAAGATACCTTTGAATCAAGTGTCACTTCCTACACCTTTTTTGTCAAAAAAAACCCCCAAACCAAATCCACCCTATACTGGTGCTCGTAGGTAAAGCAGTTTTATCTTGCAGAGAATTGGGAAGCAGGGTCCTTGGTGCTTACGCATTTTTAAACTGAAATAAAGCTAAAAAATTCTAGAGGCTGAATCTGTGGGATAAATGTCTACATTTTCTGAGTTTAAATACAGTGAGCTGGATTATGTGTAGCCCTCAGGAAAAAGGGCATTTGCTGTTTGTCTGGGCGATACCTGGTACCATGGTGTTGGACTGGTGGGACAGCCCAGCCAAGGTGCAGCATTTCCACTGTACTGCTTAAATTGATATTCATGGTTTACAGCTCTACTCCCTGGCCAGCAAGCTTTAGTAGACATAGCCATGCTCTGAGAAAGTCAAGTTCTTAAAATGGAAAACAGTATATTTAAATGGATGTCCCTAAGCTGTGTGCTCATATTATCAGCTAGTGGATTTATCTTCTGTATCTTTACTTGTTTAACTGAGAAAGCTTCTTTCCTAACTACTTGCATAGTTTGAATTCACATAGTAACTTTGCTTGTGCTTTTATTCTAGTACATCTTCACCTGTTTTCTGATTTTTGATATCTTGTTTTTGTTAGAATATGGCATTGCATATAAACAGTCAACTTTATGTAAATACATATGGGAAGGTTATTTTCACTAAATAGGAAACCAGGTAGTCAACTCTGTACTGAACTTCCCAAAGAAGCTTTACTGAAAGGGGAAAAAACTGTCAACCTCCGGTAAAGACTGTTCTGCCTTTAAAATCTGTACATTGTCCTCTTCAGAGCAGAGAGATACTTTCTTAGAGTATAAATTAGCCAACATGCAGCTTCTTGTAATCCCACTTGAATGGTTTCTGTTACCTGAGCTGCCTTGTGTTTGCAGCTATGTATATCAAGGGTAATCAGTGACAAATGCTTTGGAAGGAAGGCTGCATCCTCATTGTAGTGTTCCAGAATGCCAAGTTTAGCAAGTCTGACTTCTGAAGGTCAGGAAAGACATCTGAATAACCACAAATGTTATTCTAGAGGTGTTAATGGAAAACAAACATCAGTTGCAAGCATTCTAGCTGGGATGGCTGAGTGTTGAAGTACTGTTGAGGCTGGGATTTACATAAATACTTGCTAGAGGATGATTCTGTGTGCATCTAGGTGGATCAAAGAAAGAGTGATAAACCTTGAGACCCTATCACATGCTGCTTCAAAGATAAGTTTTCTTTAGTGTAAGTAGCAGGACCATGGGAATCACCAGTTAAGTGATAAAGTATGTTGTGTGGGTTTAATAGTAAGTTAAAACAATGAAAAAATCTTTAAGTGCGATGGTTCTGTAGAACTGTGGGTAGTATAAATCCAGTATTAGGTTGTTAAGCTGCCTTCTGTTTACTATAGTTCAGAGCTGGAATGAGTCTGACAGTCGTGTGGGAACTGAGTAGATTGTGAGAGGCCTCATGGAAGCAGTTAGAAAGAAGAATTCAAGTTACTATCCCCACTCAGTTATAGACACCCCCCCCTTCCATTTTTCCAAGAAGAGAGTCTTTAAGCTCTTAGGTAGGAAAAGTAAGGATAAAATACTTGCACCTCAAGCAGACCACTGTTTTCTAGATGCTGACTTGTGAGGAGGCTGATGGAGCCATGGCTGCGAGGATTTTTCTGGTTCCTACTGAGAAGAAAAGACTGTGAACCTAAAAATGCGCTCTCCTTGTACTGAAGTCATATTACATACTGCTGCCAACTCATCCCCTTCCATTTCCTTTCCCCAGCCACTTCCTTCAGCTGTGGAGTAACTCCTTCATCTCCTTTTTTCCCTTTCTCTTTTCTCCACAGTCTCCTCTGGTCACTTAATGATTCTGTGAGCCTGTCACCAGTTACAGCAATTTGGCTGAGGAAAGGCAGAAAAGGGAAAGCACCAAGTGCCCTTTCTGTATGCCAGATAACAGCTTTTTCTGCCAGTTTTGTGAAAGTCTGCAGACTTGGTAGCAGTGACTCAATATATTGGACATTGCATTGTGGTGAAATCACTGATCTTAGAAAGTAACTCATATTAAAAAAAAAGGAATAATAGATTAGGCATTAACTCTTGCATGTAACCCTTTACCAAATGTTGTCAGTATATAAGCATGGCTTGCTTTTTTCTTTTAAGTACTTGCTCTGATTAGAGCGTAGGAGTGACATAACTTGAGCACATGGGAAAGTACTGGGTCTTAGCTAAGTGTGGTGCTCTCAATTATAATTTTTCTTTAATTATGACTGAATTGCTGTGTTACTTGCAAATTGGACATAGTCTCCCTGAGGTAAGCTAAAGAGAAATAAAAGTCTACCTCCTGATAGCCTTTCAGGTACTGCCATTCATATATAAGATGTAGTTTATTGTCAAAGCAGATTATGTAATTTTATATGTGTGTACAGATGTAAAAGTTTTACCAAAATTGTGTCTGCAACCAAATGGGCAACTGTATTTAGTAACTAAGTAGTGTTCTCTTTACCATATCAGTTTTCAGATCTGTGGAAGACAGAAGCAGTAACAAATAAGCAAGGTCAAAACTTGGACTTAATTGATTTAATTCTGTTCTAGAGATCACTACTGCTGGGAGGTGTCTTTTGTGAGGTAGAAGGTGTGTAAATAAAAGAGGCATTTTTCTGAAATTAGTTGATCTTCTGCCTGGTATGTAGCTAGGCTAAGGAATAGCTTAGTTTGCACTGAGAACTTGGTGCTCGCTGTAGAAATTGTAATTTCCAAAAGGCTTATTTGAAGCTTCTTGTTTCTTCCCTTGTGGCTAGTCTGGAATCCATATTCAATAATGATATAAGCAGATTGCACAGAATCATTAGGTTGGAGGAGACCTCCAGGATCATCAAGTCCAACCCAACCCTAACCTCAACTAAACCATGGCACCAAGTGCCACATCTAGTCTTTTCTTAAATACATCCAGAGATGGTGAATCCACCAATACTTTGTTACCCTTCCTGTAAAAAACTTTTTCCTTATATGCAGCCTATATTTCCCTTGGCACAGCTTAAGACTGTGTCCTCTCTTCTGTCAGTGCTTGCCTGGAGAAAGAGACCGACCCCACCTGACCACAGGCACCTGTCAGGGAGTTGTAGAGAGGGATAAGGTCACCCCTGAGTCTCCTTTTCTCCAGGCTAAACATCCCCAGCTCCCTCAGCCGTTCCTCACAGGGCTTGTGCTCCAAGCCCCTCAGCAGCCTCAGTGCCTCCTCTGGATATGCTCCGGTGTCTCAACATCCTTCCTAAACTGAGGGGCCAGAGCTGGACCCAGCACTCAGTGTCCTTCCTAAACTGAGGGGCCAGAGCTGGACACAGCACTCAGTGTCCTTCCTAAAGTGAGGGGCCCAGAGCTGGGCACAGCACTCAGTGTCCTTCCTAAACTGAGGGGCCAGAGCTGGACCCAGCACTCAGTGTCCTTCCTAAACTGAGGGGCCAGAGCTGGACACAGCACTCAGTGTCCTTCCTAAACTGAGGGGACACAGCTGGGCACAGCACTCAGTGTCCTTCCTAAACTGAGGGGCCAGAGCTGGACACAAGACTCAAGGTGCAGCCTCACCCGTGCTGAGTAAAGGGAATAATGACCTCCTTGGAGTCTCCTGTCCTCAGGAGAGTCCTGCAGTTACTGGATTTAAGCCGGGGTAGAATTTATGTTTGAAGTTTGGTGATGTGCTAAAGTTAATTATTGGAAGTAGAGATGAATAGATGCTTGTTTACTTCTCCACCCTCTCCAGCCCCTTACCTCCCCAGAGTCACAAGTTGTTTCTTCCCTCCTTTGGTGCGAGTGAAGTAAAGGAATATTTGTCAATTTTTCATTCTTAAGAAGGTGTACAGGCCAGACAGATAAATCCTGTTCTCATCAAGCACGTTTGAATTACTAAGAAAAGACCTGTTTAAAAATAGCTGACAGATCATCAGGTTATCTAATAGTTAACTAAGTTTAAAAAAAATCAAATAGAGAAATGTTAGTGTGAAGCACAGCTGAGGTTTTTTTGTATTTGAAATAGTTCTCTAATTCTGCAAATAGAGCTAATTTTATTAGAAGATAGGTAATTGGCAACAGGGGTTAGAATCTATAGTGTTTATTATGTAGCAATGTGGAAAGCAAGGAAAGGGTGAAAATTAAAGGAGAATAAATAGAGGCTTCCTAGATTTTAAACTGGCGAAACTTTTAATTTGTTACATATAACTTCTAACAGTTCATTTTGAAGTGACATACAGGTAATGTTGATGGAAGGGTATCCCACAGAAGGAACAACCATTCTCCGCTTCATTAAACTCCCCTGAGCCCCTCTTTCCCCCCTAGAAGTGAGTCCTGGAGTGTTGGATGTGTAGGCAGAGCTCAAGGCTGGCCCTAAAGCATGGTTAGATGGCCACCAAGGGTGGCCCATCGCTGCACCACGATTGTCCTGCTGGTTTGACAGGGAGAGCAGCCACTGAGGATACCCCGGGTGGCTTCACAAATCAGGCCTAGGGCTCATCCATCCATGGTGGTCTTGGGGTTACACTAAGCTGAGCTTGGTAAATCCCAAGCTTTCAGGCTGAGATCAGGTCCTGGGTATTTACCCCCACTCTGCTGGTATGGAGGGGCATTAATACATCAGAAGTCCTGCATTCTCTTGCTCTGTGTACTTCAAAGCTATACAAAATTGCTGATGCAGTTGAGTGTTAGAGACAGCTTCTCCTCAGTTCTATTTGAAACATACGTGAATACAACCAGAAAAATGTAATTTTAAAGAAATGGTGTATATGCTTCTGGAAGAAAAGGGCCTTAAAGAGTGAGGTTTTTTTTCCCAAAAACTTTCTTTCATGAGGAAAAGTGAGACGTCTGCTATGAAATACTAGAGAGGGGAAGAGAGATTCTAATGGGTCCAGGATCTCTTGCCATTTACCTTCAGTTCAAATGCACTGAGATGCATCTGATCCATCCTCGAGTGGGACAACTCAGTCACAGGGAAAGCTCAAACTAAAATGGAGCTCAAATCTGTGTAATGCCCCAAGCACTGTTTTACATCCAAAGTGAGTATAACTTTTTCAAGTACTTAAACGAAGTTTGTCATACTCGCATCAGTGTTGGTCTTAATTTCTTTCTACCTGTTAATTTTTAATGTCTGCCCAGGAGAGCCACATGAAGTGGCTTCAAATCTCCACCTGCCCATCACCCCACCCTCAAAGAATTTGTTGGGTAATCTTGTAGCATTCAGTCCTACCGTGTGTCTTTGTGTTCCTTCTTCATGTTACTTCCTCTTCCTCATGGACCGCTGGGTTCCCTCTGTTGTGGCAGAGGTAGTAAAAAGACGAACTTGAAGAACAATAGTTCTTACTTCTTTTCTCTCAGTGATGCCAGTATCCGTGTAACGGTGAGCTGTTCCTTCCTTTGTAACAGGAGGCTCTTCCTCCTACAATACCTCTATGCTGGAACTGTGGTAGGAGCACTGCTGCGATTGGCACAAGGCCAATTCTCAGGGAATTGCTGAAGTTTAACCTTCTCCGTCTGCCAGCCACATCTCAGAGTTTCATAACCTTGTAGTAGATAGCTGTGACACACTGCCAGGGGAGAGTACTTGCTTTGAAGCTTTATTAACACTGTGGCAGTAATAACAAACATAGTTTGATTTTGAAATGCTGTTTGCCTTACTGAATAGTCAACATGAGTCACTACAGCCCTTCCCAGATTTTAAGTGTAGGCATGGCTCTTATTTTGATCTCGAAGTTTGCATCGTGGTGTACATCTTAATGTTTCAAAATACTTTTAACTATGGTGTCATATTTAATGTGCAGGTGGAGACTGAAGATACACTTTGCATATGCTTCAGATCATTAGTAAAACGTAACTAGATTTTATCAACTGCACTCTATGGCTCTTAATTGCCTGGGTTATTTTGTTGGTAGCATACTTGGATACTAACTTTCACTGTGAAGGTCAGCGCTGCTGGTCACAGTTTTTAGATGATAACTGTAACCCAGATGTACTCCATTTATCAGAGTTACTTTTTGTGCAACAGATTGGTGACATAAGTATAATATTCCTTCAATTTTGTCATTGTGCGGAAAAATAAAAATGTAGGAAGAAAATCAAGACTAAAATTGGAATGGCTGAAGTTTCAACAACTTCATGATCTGTATTTGCGGAAATGTTTATACAAAATTTAAGAGAATACCAAATGAAATTCTGAAGCAAGCTAATGGTTAAAGGTAGGAATTCATATAATGTCAGGTATTTTAAAACACTTCAGTTATATTGCTTGCTTGAATGAAACTCCTGTTGTCATACAAGCAGGCTGTTTCATACAAAGATTGGCAATAGGATTTGCATTAAAGTACATAGTATTCCACCTGAACCAAATTATTCAATGAATAGAGCTGTTAACATAGTTGTCCATGTAATTCTACCAGTAAGAATATTTTTATTAGCTGTTGTTGCCCATCTTACTTTTTGAGTTTCAGTTGAAACACTGATTAACTCACCTACATTTCATTTACGTTATTTAAATCTTAAGTTTCATCAATGAAAGTAAAATAAGTAAAAGCTGTTTTTATCTGTTCTGCTTCAAAGTGCTGTGAAGTAAAATAATTGCATTTTTCCTAAGCTACTCGAGTGTCTTCTGAAGAGCTGGGAACAAGTGTATAGTCCAAGTCAGAATTTTAGAATTATGTGTTTAAGTCTATTGTGTTTTCTGGCTTAAATCTGGTAAATTTAGCTACTTATATCAAAAACATCTAAAGAATCTTGCTTTAAAATCCTTCTAGGCTCTGGTCTAATTCTTGTACAGTAAAAACATTTTCTAGAGATAAATTTTAAAAGGTCTGCAAATAGTTTGCACAAAAATGTCATTTTGAAGTACTTTATTTAGTGCTCTTGTAGCTGAAGCTCAAAGCCAATTTACTGTCTTGTTTTATTCATTTTAGACAATTCAACCTTCGAATGAAGAGAGATACATCTCTTTTTAGTGATGACTTTAAAGTAGAAATATCAAACCAAGTAATTGATTATGATACCTCCCATATTTACACTGGACACATTTATGGTAAGTAGAACACTTGAAAATGGATGAAAGTGCAGCTATTTGAAACATGAACTTTCTAATAGTACATGGAGAAAATTAGTATCTGTATGATTAGATTATTTTTAAACTTTAATAATGCATATAACACATTTAAACTCCCATCTGCTTTTATATATGAGTCACACATTATGAGTATTTTATCTAATAATTTTCATACCAATAAAACTTGAATTTCAATTCTGTTTATAAACATACTCTTAATAGAAGTCTGATACATTTAAAAAGAAGAGAAAAGTGGTATGCATTGAGGAAGAAAGAAATCAGGTGCCATTTTTACTTTAAAGGAATAAAAGGAATATAGAGTTACCCTCATTAAGGGTAATATATCTGATTTTATTAAATACAAAAGATAAAACTAATCAAAAATTAAAAAGAATTACAGAATTAAAAGCAGATGGAAAGAAGAAAGTGATTAAGATTTACTCTGCCACTCTTTATATTGTTTGTTTGATTTTCCTGAAGGTCTTTCTAAGCCATGTTCTGCAGTACTGAAGTGAGCATTTTCACTTTGAAAAGTAATAAACACAGGGCTTCACATGCATCTAGGCAGACCAATTTACCAGTTATTTTGGGTAGGTCAAAAGGCTTTTAGATAGCGTGATTCTGAACTTTCCTCAATGGAGTATATAAACATTCTTTTAGCAGAGTAATCTTTCATCCTTTATATGGGAAAGGCTGTGGGGATGCTGCATATTGTAGCAGTCAGTGATTAAACTTGGACAGTTGTACTTTTCCTGATTGTGACTGTTTCAAATACAAATTCACTCTATGCCGGGTTTAAACCTAGCTACAGTTTTAAGAGCATTGTGCTTGAAGAGAAAAATGGATGTCTTGAATATAAGGAAATCTTTCTTCGAAAGCTTTCAAAGTTCTGTTTATACTCTGATTTTATTATTTATTATTTCTAATTGTATGAATGGATGTTTAAGGACAGGATTTGACTATAGAATTACATGCTGTGTATGTACCAGCTTTAAAATACAGAGTTGAATTCTTCATTATATGCTTTTTAAACATTTCATTTATGCCCCTGATTGGGAAGCAGCTGAACTTAGTGACTGTGATTTTGCTGTAACTATTTGTCTTACTCATGGATAATCTTAGTCTTAAAAAGGATTTTTGAAGGGTGTAAAAAACCTAATACACTTTGTCCCTTAACAGGCGAGCAGGGAAGTTTTACTCATGGGTCTGTTATTGATGGAAAATTTGAAGGATTCATCCAAACTCACAGTGGGACCTTTTATATTGAGCCAGCAGAGAGATATATAAAGGACAGAAACCTACCATTCCACTCTGTCATTTATCATGAAGATGATATCAGTGAGTACTTCCATTTTGTGCTGCAGATAAAATATTTTTTTATTAAATGTCAAAACCTGTATGCCATTTGTAAGCATCAAATGAGACTTTGACTTATGTATGACACTGTGAATTGTGCTGTCCTCAAGTGATTCATATACAGTTACGGTGTGAGAGAGATTTATGGCAAACCAAAGTCAGTCTTTATTCTGCCATTTTAAGAAATCCCTCGCAGTCAGGCTTAAGTGTGCAAGCAGTACGTTTCCTACCCAATGGATACATGTTTTTTTGAAAAATACACTCTTAAAATGATCTGTACAGATTGCTTTTCCATGTTCTGATCCGGAAAATAAAGGATAATAAAAGTTCAAGTCACTAAATGATTACCTATATCCCGTGAGGGTGACATTTGTGTGAAATAAAAGCTTCTCCTGCATGTGTCTCTCACATGTGTCTTCAAAGAGCTCTTAAGAGGAGGTGGTGGCCAGTATGTCCCATTTGACACAATAGCTGATGGAAGTGTACAGAGAATAGTACTTCAATTTGACAAGAATGGCCTCAGAAATCTGGCTTCAGTTGCAAATGCTCAGAGGGATTAAAAAGTACCATGAAATACTTCTACATCTTCAGAACTGATGCACCAGAGTTCTTCTGCACTTTACATGCCCATTTATGTATGATCAGTCTTCAGATGTAACACATATCGGTTTTGTTTGATGCTTAAGTTGTACTGAACCTTAAAAGTACTGCAGTAAAGTTGTGATTCTGAGTTTGAATCCTTCAAGGATCAAGAAGGTATCAAAGAGGGATCTTAGCAGCATCAGTTTAAGACTAACTTTTGGTTATTGAAGCTAACTTCAGGATGTCAGTCTTGCTTAAAAATCAATTTAAACCATACTTTCATTTAAAAACATGTCCCATCAGGCCACTGTGCAAACCCAGAAGACTTGAGTTTGAAATCTCATTTGGAATTGGCTGAGGAGGCTCAGATTAGATCACTAGAAATTACTTGAACCACTCTGATAATGATATATATATATAAATCATTTTCAAACTATGTCATAATGAGACTGCATTGTGAAAAGAAGTGTCAAAAAATAGGAAGTAAGATGAGGAAGATTTCTGACTGTGATTTGGCTTTGTATATTATAATTTTCTTGGTGCTGTAAGCCAGTGGAATAAAACAGGCTTATTGCATATTGCTCTCCTTGATTACTTCCCTTGTGTGAATGCAGTGAAGAGAAGTGATCTTTCTCCTCTAAAAACTCAGCAAATTTGGGTGGACTTTTTGTATTATACCTTCCGTGGCAGTATGTGTGCTGTCTCTGAGTATATTAAAATTGCTGTGAGCTAGCAAATATGTTTGTTCTTCCTGTTATCTCATTCTGTAAATATGATTACTAACCCAAAAGCAAATAGAATTTCCATAATTTTGAAGAGCTTGTGAACTAAAGCATTTACTGGATTTGTGAACAGTATTTGTTTTCTGACTAAGTGTATGTTTTCCTGGTGCGTATAAGACCCATATTTCAGAATAATTTTATGGGATAGCATTCCGTGTTTTTGATTCTCAAAGAGAAGCTGCAGCATGAGCCTAATTTTCATGTCTGCAGAGCCTTGCTGGTCAGTTCAGCAGGGGGGAAGTCAGTTCAGAAAGGGGAAGGCAGTTTTCTCTGTTAGCTGCAGCTGGAGTATTCACGGCTTTGCTGCTCTAGCAGGAGAGTAGTGGGGGAAAAGTAATAAAAAAGTTACGGAAGTCTGGCGTGGAACTGTAAGATACATCTTTCATAACATTTCTGTGAATAATTTGCACATACGTCGAAGTTTTGTGTTGCATCTTACAGGTCTCACTGAACAGTTCAGCTCACTGCTTGCTAGTGGGAATATTGAACTTCCACTTAAGTCACTGTCTGCTTCATTAAGAGTTTTATTAACTAACCCTGTTGTTGAAAAGAGGGGGAGTAGGAAAGTAAGAGATGAAGGGCAGTGATGTGCCCAGTTTTCAAAGGTTGAGACAGGCAAGAAGATTCTCATGTCCCAGTTCCTTATGCTGTAAATAGTGAGTGACTAAAAATACTCTTCACTGTTATTGAATACTGACAGAAATAGAACTGTGCCTTAAAGAAGCAGATAAATTGATTTTATGAAAGTTACTATTGCTGTTTTGTAGGAGGAATCTCTGTTGGAAGAGTAAATGGATCACTTTGGGAACTGGAAAAACTAATGTTGAAATTGGTTCTTACTAATATCTTATTAAATGAATGGGAGCAGGATATGTTGGGGTGTTTTTAATTATTCAGGTATTGGTATGTTGGCTTACATCGTTTTTCCTCTTGGATCTAATGCATCAAAACCATCAGTTGGAAACAAAATCAGATTATCAGAGGGAATGGTCTAAATCTATTCCAGTGAGCCACATTAAAGCAGCAGTACAGTATGGCTTCCAAATCACCAAGTGAGTGAACACTGCTGCTTGCTCAGCAGGGTTGAAAATAGCTCATCCTGGAGCAAAGTCTAAGCAGCACTATTTAAAAACACATCACTCCTGTTGGTTGCTGCCAGTGCAGTCTGATGTGCCTGTTCTGATTGTATAGTGTCACTTCAGTCCCTGGGACCATGGATGCCTCTAGGATTTCTGCTGTCTGAGCTAGCTGGAGTATACAACTGCTTCTGTCTCTTTCTGAAGGGTGCTTTTGAAGTGAAATAATTTTTGTCTCTCATGAGATCTATTTTTGCATTGAACTGCAGCTCCAAGGAATCCCCAACAACTCAGAAAAGCTAAGCTCTGTCGTAGATTAGTTGTTAATTTGTTGTTACTGCTCTAATCTAAAGCTAGCTCTCATGAAATAGTCAAACCACTTCTATCTTATGTAGGACAAAAGCAACAAAAATGATCACATTTCTAACTCGGGAGAGACTGAGGTAAAAAGTCATCTTTGCTTTAATTTGGGTATTTTTTGGCCACCCATGTTTCAGCCTTTTGAAACAATATGCGTTTTAGTGCTCTTCAGAAACCACAATGCAACATATGATTAGCATCTCAATGAGTTCTTTTTTCAGTAGTTAAACAAAAGTTGTTTTGTAAATGGGGATTATATTGTCAACTTTATAAGGCAGCTTTTGTCTGTTACAGTGGATCTGGTGACCAGTGGAAGGCAGCCTTCTATTCATGACTTGAAACACAAGTTGAATGATTTTAGTTTTTAAACCAGTCTTGATCAAACTGTTTTATAATTTAGGGTTAGAAAGATGCAAATTGACGTTTACATTAAGATATTTAGGAAACATTTCTTTAAGGATGAGGATATATTTACTTGATTTAAATCATATTTGCTTCAAGTGTATCCCTGAGTTCATACTGTAAAATACAAAATCAATATTTCCTCAGGTCAGCAGTATACAGGAAAATTCTGTTCAGACCTTCTGGAAAACTAACATGGTCACTTAATTGTCTTTATGATCTTGGAAGGGCCGTACAACTAAGAACAGAAAGTGGTTTGTAATTTGCAAAGCCCTGTCTGCTGAAGAGACTGACCATTGCAAACTGTGTTATTAATGAGAACCTGGTTTCTTTTTCATCACATTGCTATGACAGTTGTCAGGGGAGCACAGCATCACAGAGTGCTGAAAATGAAATCTGCAGTATGGATTTTTTTTTTTTTGTATCTGCTTACATTTCAGTTTTATTCTGATATTATTGCTTTTGCTAGTATTGAGCAAACCTCTATGGCTGTTAAAGAATTGACTTTTCATCATTTATGGTGGCAGATTGATGTCATCCTTACCCAAGGTGCCTAAATCCAGTAATTATTAAGTTAACCTAAATGCTTAACAGATCATACTATTTACTGATAATCAGAAGAAGAAGAAAAAGCAAATTTTCTGGAATGTCTTTGTAGAAGGTAATAGTACATCTTCTTAAAAGAAAAAAAAATATTTTGAGAATCTGGAGTTGCATATATCATTAAAAATCATCTGCCATTTAGTTAGAATAAGACATTGTAGTCAGAAGGCATGACAAGATTTTATGGGTGTTTTTTAGATTTATTTTATTCTACTCTTTATTATTTTTTAACATTCTGCCAGGATGTACAAAACCTGAAAGTGGACAGTACTGGAAAAGAAAAAGTTGGAGTTTCTTTTGCCTGATGTTTTTTCTAGTTAGAAGATTGAACCTGTTATTAACCTTTTCTACTGTAGCTCTGTTGTAAAATAATCTTCTGTTTTCTCCTCAACTCTGCATTCACTGTAAGCAATCATTTCATGGTGAAAGCAGGTTTTTTCCTTTTCACTTCTCAGGGTTGTGGTAGGGATAGGCTAAGAAGCTCTTGATCCCCAAGAGCTGGCGGAAGGCTGCACAGAAAGCTGGCACATCTCAGAGCACCGAAAAGCTTCACAAGAGCATGGATGAGGCTTCTGTCTTGTGGGTCCAAACTGGCCAAGTCATCTGGCACCATGTAGTTCTCGCTTAGCTTCTGATATCTAAACATGGAACTGCTGCAGGGGATGATGGAAATCAAAAGATGATGAGGGAATGGTGCCTTCACAGTTTGGGGGCAGTTCAGCATTCAGCAAATAAAAACTTCTTATCAACTTTCCTTGTAAGTTAGAAATCGTTCCAAAGTGATCGATCCTGTTTTCCTGTCTCCTCTGATTAGCGGGGTGGTTTCAAATCTGTCTCTGGGAGATTTCTTTTCCTGCAGATGCAAAACCTTGGCATTGCTGTTGCAGACTGTTTTGTGTTCATTTTTTAGTAATTTTAACTGTCATGGCTTTAAAGTGGTTTCTTACTAGATTATTACTTTTGAAGTGAGAAATATTTGAATTGCAGGCAATCAGTATAAAAAATGTGTTAAGGGATTTCCTAACATCTTTGGGAAAAAAAGATAGAGAGAAAAGACAGATTATTTTGTGCAATACACTGAGAGCTTTTATTTCCAGTACTGTCCTGTCACTTGTGGTAACACTTCCGAGCGGGGCTCCTGCAGGAGCTGCTGGCAGAGTGCAGTGGCTTTCTGCAGGGGCAGTGTGTGGGGGAAAGGCAGGATGGGCCATCGCTCCTGCCCCTGGGTAAGCTGCTCTAGTTGCAGAGATAAACAGTCAGTGCTGTGAAGTCAGGTCATAGGTAAAGAAAATCGGCATTAGACTAAATACAGTAGAATTTTTTATACTACAGTGGGAGAAAAGGGTTAAAAAGGGTGGTGGAAATGGAGAAGGGGAGAATCATAACTATAGTCCTTTGCTCATTACTCCAATCTATTGGAATGATATGAAACAGGATGCCAAAAAGTGGAAGGTGACTCCAACAGAGTGCTGCTTTTTGTTTAATATTGGTTGTAGCCAAGTGTTCCACTGCCATGCTGGAGCAAATCGGGTGAGGTGACTCGCAGTAAGGTCATTTTTTTCTCTTTTTCTCTCCATTCTTCTGGCACTGTGCTAGGGCTAATTGTGCTGGGAGGAATGTGATGAGACAGCAGTTCAAAAATGGTATTTGTGTGGTGCTAGAAATTGAAATGAGGGAAACCAATGTGTAGAAAGTCATGAAATAAACTCACAAGGTAAGCTGTATATTAAAATAGTTTAGCGGTATCAATGCAGTATGATTATAAGAAATGGGCATAAGAGTTAAAGATAATGAAAGGCAGCTGTCAGATGGAACCAGAGCAGAGCCCATACTCCAAGGGAGCACATCTGCTGAGCTCCAGCTGCTGCCAAGCCTTGACTCCACAGCCCAGACTAGAGCTAGTCCAGGGCACAATCACCTGAAATGCATATAATGAAATGCATATAATGAAATGCATATAATGTAATGCATCATGTCCTTGGTGCTAGGCTTTACAATTCTGCTCTTACATGTCTGTTCTGTTTACTCTGTGAATTTGGATCTCCACTCATTAAAAAACAAACACCCCCTCACCAAACAAAAATAGAAAGACAGTGAACCAACCAACAACTCCCAAAACACAACAAACCTTGGTAAAGTTTGTACATTTCTCACAAAAGTGGCACTCTGTTGAGATGGTGCTAAAACTGTGGTTTGCCCCACAGAAACTGGCGTGTTAAAGTATTCAGATCTATGGCTACCCTAATCTGTAATCCATTATTTCTTGTTTGGGCACCAATTTATGACAGGATTGAATCCGCAAAGAAATCAAAGGGAAAAGTATTGAGTATTCCTCATCTCCAGAGGAAGCTTCTGCAAATACAGGTTACAAACCTGCAGTGGGTACTGACAGTAAAAGCTAAGCACGTGTGTCTGAAGCAGATCCCCTTGTGCAATGATGTCTGCACTGGCAGCTATTGCAAGAGTTGCCCTTGTTAAACAGGTGATTGTGGGGAATTCTCACTAGTTTGGATCTCCAGCATGTTTAACTAACATGCAGTGGTTAACTAAACCATGGTTCTATCCATTAGCGCTTCCCTTCTTATATATTGATAGTTAAATAGCAAAATGTGAAAACTTTCAAAAAATCAGTGGAAGATGAATAAAATAATAAAATCCTCTAAGAATGTTAGCAAGGTTTCTTTGTTTACCAAGTAGCATAAAAACCCTTGCTCTTACCCAAGCAGTCTTTAATATACTTGATATCTGATAACTTTCCATTGTGATGTCCTTTTTTGAAGGCTGCTTTTAGTTGTTGTAAGTGGGTACAGATGTGTAAAAAAAACTCTTGCTCTTACGTTAGGCACTGCTCATCATATTTTCTTGTGCTGCCAGAGAAAATAATGTAAAGAAGCAAATGTCAGTTTTGTTCTGCTTGTAAAACTAAGAATGTCTTAGTAGAAATGTTTAATGAAAAAAAGCTGCATAAATCTTGAATCTTCTAATGCTTCCCTCAAACCACATGCACAATATTGGACACCAACTGAATAGGTCACACTGATGCAGCCATGTTTTGGACTTGTACTTGGAATTTGAAAACTCAACCTGGCCTTCCTCTTTTTAGAATATCCACATAAATATGGACCCCAAGGAGGTTGTGCAGATCATTCAGTATTTGAAAGAATGCAGAAGTACCAGATGACTGGTATAGAAGAACCAACAACAGAGGTACAACAAAGGCTCATGGATTATGTTGATTAGTACTTAGTGTGATAACTTCCTATTTCTTGTATGTTGTCTCTTTTCCTTTTGGTGAGCTATCATCCCTCTACATTGTGAGGTACTTCAATTGTTGCTGGAGGTTTCTTTTTAACATAATTTTTCTAACTTCTTTTTCTCATTGCTTCTGTAGCCCAGCTGTACTACTTATAGTCTTAATGAATCCTACATGATCTCAAATTTTTCAACAGTTAGGATTTTAGATAGTTGTGGAAATCAAGCTTGAAATGAGGAATATACTTTATTGTAATGGAGAAGGAAAGGTTTCAAGATCCCTTGATCTCCAAGTTATGTTAATATAACACTCTTGGGATATCTGAGTGCTTTCTGTGAAAAAATAAGTGGTATTGGTGGGAGGGTCTTCCCAACAACCCTGTAAGCTTGAAGAGGTTACGAATTGGCTGCTGTGAGAGGTAAGTGCCCTGTGGAAGGAGAAACTGTGTGCCTGGGTGGAGTCCCACAGTGGGTTTGCATTCAGCTTTGCACTGTGTCACAAAATATTTTTTTTCCAACAGCAAGTTACTGAGTTGTAGACTTAGCTATGTTCTGAGCTGTTCCAAGTCTTGGCATAATTTTGTGGTGTCAGCTAAATATATACCCAGAAAACTAAGCAATATGGCTTGTTAAATAGCATCAGCAGCTTAGTTTATTTATGTTGTGACTCCAGAAATTGTCAACATTAATGCTCTTCTCAGCATTGGTAACAATCACATGCTTTCCCAAAAATTTGCTTGTAACACTTTATGGAGGGAGAGGGCCATCGACCAGTGAGCACCTTAAAGCAGTGTGCTACCAGGTACCACTTTGACTAACCAGTGTTCCTTTTGCCTCTTGTTCAGTGCCCCGTTTGTTCCATGCTGAAGTGCTTCAACGTTTCTGTTTGCTGAGGTAGCTGACTAAGGGAATTACAGTTTGAAATAACTGGTGTTACGGAAGGTGCAGTTGAGTCCCACCAGTGCTGATTTTTTTCCTAACCTATCATCTGTTTGTTTATCTTAGAAAAGGATTATAAAAAAGAAAAATTCCAAAGGTCACATGAATTAAAAAAAATCTATGTAACAGTAACTGCCTTTTGTAATATAAAATGAAGTGCAGCGAGAGCTTTTGCTAAGATTACATTCCGAGTATTTAAAAACTGAGCATAATTCAAGATTCATCAAACTTTGCAAGTTAAAGAAAAAGAATGAAAATGTGTCTGTATTAGTGGAGTATGTTTAGAACCATTGTTATTTTTAGGTAATCTAGTGTGGAACTACAAAATTAATGTATTTCTTTCCTGTACATATGTAGAAGCCAGTTGAAGAGCCTAAGAAGGATGATCCACAGCTTTTGAGAAAAAAGCGTGCCACTCAGGCTGAAAAAAACACGTGTCAGCTGTATATCCAGACTGATCATTTATTCTACAAGCATTATGGAACCAGAGAAGCTGTGATTGCACAGGTATTTCCAATCCCTTTGTTTTAAATTACCTGCTTTTACTTTGGGTGGTCCTGATAAATTTCATGTAACTTACCTGTGTGTATTTTTGCTTTTTTACTTTATAATGTCTTGTTCTGTTTGTTAAAGTGGTCTTGACATAATTGAAACAGCGTTTTTTATTTTGCTAAAAAGATGCTGTTTCTGTGACCAAAGTCCTGGGCACCTCTGCCTCTTTTAATGGCAGCTGTGGTGTATTTAGCGCCTCTGAGCAGGACTTGCACTCTGACTGCTCTCAGTTTGTACTCAGAAAAATACTACTTCCTGAAGAGTTCTGTCCTGTTTGACAGCCTGCCAAGCCTCTGTTTCAACATTGCATAGGCTTTCCTTTGAAATTCTAGCTCAAAACACTGTGAGCTAATGATGCTGAGATCTATTCCTGTAGTATCTGATATAATGGCTGGTTAAAAAAGCAGTGGCAGCTAAAGGCAGAAGCTTTTCATTTGTCAATATACTATTAACTGGGAAAAGGGTCAGTATGATTTAGTGCTTTTGCTGATAATTTGCTAAAAATATAGCTAGCATCTTATAACATGTTTTCCCTGAAGTCTGAAGTTTCACTGCCACTTGCAGATCTGAATTTTACTATGTATCACACTATACATAAGAAATTCGAGTAGCATTTCTTAAAGCTCAGAAGTCACCTTCAAAATCAGCTCTTTAGTGAATCAGCATTTGTGTGCTAAAAACATAAATGATTAGGTTTTTTTCCCATCTTCTACCAGAAATGAAAGAGTAATTCTTAAAAAGTAAATTTTTTTTTTCTCCAAGAAGGAAATAAAGTGTTTTGAATATGATTTCCACTACAATGGTGTCTTACCAAAGCAGTGAATAAAGGAGTATCACAAACAGCTATCTGAAAGTTGATAGAATTATGTGTGGCAAAATCCTTTGGTGGTTTCTGGCATGGTGGTGATGCAGGTACTGGTGATTTATTTCCATTATGCGCCATCATTGAATTCAGAAGGCCAGTTAGGAGTTCTACTGCACAATATCAGGATTGTAGGAGCACAGGCCTTGTAGCTCTTGCTGTTTAAGATAAGCTCTAGTGTAGTGCATAGATCTCTGAACTGTAGGTACTTTTGTTTTCGACAGATTTCCAGCCATGTTAAAGCAATTGACACCATTTACCAGTCAACAGATTTTTCTGGGATCCGTAACATCAGCTTCATGGTGAAACGAATCAGAGTAAGTTGTGCTGGAAATGCTTTCAGCTTCACTGATGCTGCTTTGAGGCTGTGTTCTTCAAATGTCCTGCTCCTGTTTGCTTCATTTGTTGTTTTATAACAGTTCTTCAGCAGAAGTGTCTCTGCAGTAAATGATGCCCTGAATCATTTATTTGGTTTGGTTTTAGTGATTATTGTCAAAAGCCCACTGTTTCTGTTGTTAGGCTGTGGTTAGTTTTTCTATAGGAATCAACTTTGTTTCAGCACCATTGTTGTGTGGTGAAGAGACTATTGCTATTCTCCAACAACTTTAGTACTAAAACAGAGAATGGCTATCCAAGTTGGGATTTCCTTATAAAAGTGATAATTTAGGAGGATAAATACAAATTTTTGGGTACTGTTGGAAAAGAAATAGAATGAAATAAAAGAATGGGGATTTACTGCATAAATGCAATTCTTCATTTATTGTAGCACTTTGTTTTCCAAGTACTAGGATGGTAATTTAAAGTCAAGGCTTTTAAATTTCCAACAGCATCTTTAACTACATAACATAGCAAGGTACTGACAACAGTGAGCATCTTAGCTGGCATGTGCAAGTGGAAATGAATCCTGTCTTACAGTTTGTTTCAATTTACTTTTAGATTAACACAACCGTAGATGAGAAGGACTCTTCCAATCCCTTTAGATTTCCTAACATTGGTGTGGAAAAGTTTCTGGAACTGAACTCAGAACAGAATCATGATGATTATTGCTTGGCCTATGTGTTTACAGACCGTGATTTTGATGATGGAGTCCTTGGTCTGGCTTGGGTTGGAGCCCCTTCAGGTAATCCTTATACAAGCCTTCAGTGCTGTGAGATAAAGTACTGTAGGTAGGCACTAGATGGTAGAAACCATCTTTTAAACTGACAGCAAATCTCCTAGCTTTTCACAATTTTGATTTGGTATGGTTTAATTTTATTTTTAGTATGTTGTGCGATTCCAATTCATCTTTCTGTATTTCTGATGAGCAGGATATAAATAATAAAGAAAAACATGTTTATTTTGTTATAAAAAAGGTGGTATTACTTGGATTGCTTTTTATTTATGGTAGGTGTGAGTGACCAGTAAAGTGACAGATGAAAGAAATATTTCTGCTCTATATAAGCAGAGCTTACAACTGTGAGAACTACACAGCAGAGCCTTTAGGTTTTGTAGATAATATTGAAAGAATTTTTTTTTTAAATCAGTGAGATCTTGTTCTGGGAGATAACAGAATAATTACTGCATGACTCTTCTTGAACTGATTCTCATTAGTTCAGTCTAGTTGTGTATTTTGAGTTTAAAATATGTCCTTTGATGTAAAAAAAAAATCTCAATCAGTGAGACTTTGAAAGAGGCAGGATACTTTAATGAGAACATTATTGAGCGCCTTAACAGAACTGAGTAATGGTGGGAGAAACATGAAACTGTTCATAAGGGGTAAGAGATCAATAGACCCATGACTGCAGTTTATATATTTTACCAACCTGTTTGGACTAACCTTAGTGAGTGTGGAAGAACCATAGGGAAAATAATGCCCAGATGGTGAATAGAAAGGAGAAATTGGCTCTGTGATGATTATTCTAGTATATACACTGAGCAAGCACAGGATGAACTGAAATGTGCAGTCCATAAATACTGCTTTCAAAACTGAATTTACCTGAGAAAAACTATGATCTTTGAGATTCTCATCCTTAATACACATACTGACATAGATTAAATGGGGTATCTCACAAAACCAAAACTTTACTTGAGAAAGCAAGACTTCTTTAGAGTGTTTTTAGGCACCATTTACATTAGCAATAGAATAGCTGAATTTTAGAACATTAATAATGCTGCAGTAAAAACTCAAGTTACGGAAGAATTTGGTGAAATTAAAGTGACAATTTTGGAAATTTTCCAAAAAGTAAGTTTGATGCACTTGACTGCCAGCCTTCTAAACATGGGTCTCATCAACCAACACATCAAAATCATTTTCAGCTTTAGTTTGTACTTTTTCTGACAATGATAAGTAGGTAATGTTAGGCATTTTATATAAAAGCTCTTGCTATGAGAGAGGATCTCTGAATTTACCATGGATTTTTTTATTCTGTGAAATCCAAATAAGATGTAGATTGAGGCCACTTCTGTTGCACATTGCCCCCTGCTAGTCTTGTACTACATGTATGATGGAACAAGGGCTCATCCATGCAGTGAATGCCCAAAATAGGGGAAAAAAGCTATTCTAAACCAGCTGACTTCTTGTGTGAATGTATCCAACCAGTGTTGAGAGCATTTGTGTGAAGAAATCTAATCTACTTTCAAAGTTGGTTGATATTAATTATAGAGAACTCCTAGTCTAAACCTGCAGAGGCAAACTGTTTGTTGCTCTGGATGTCAGCAGACAAGTAACACAACACTTTTTTCCCTAAATGTGTGACTGTAGTACTTTTGTCTGAATGCAGGGAGCTCTGGTGGAATATGTGAAAAAAGCAAACTGTATTCAGATGGTAAGAAGAAGTCTCTGAACACTGGAATCATCACTGTCCAGAACTATGGCTCTCACGTGCCCCCCAAAGTCTCTCACATTACTTTTGCGCATGAGGTTGGGCATAACTTTGGTTCCCCTGTAAGTATTACTGGTGATCTCTTAACTCACTCTCAGCCATTTCATAGGGTTATGATTTTACAAATGGAGGTTTTACTTACAAACAAGGAAAGCAGAATCATGACTCCCTGAGCATGTGTGCACCTTCATCATACACAAAGTGGGTGGCAACTGAGCCCTTTTATGAGGATTTGACAACACTGCTGCAACTGCACTTTGCAAATTGTTCATTTATACTAGTTCAATCCCTTACAAAGGTACTTTATTATTGTTCCCTAAATACTTCCCTGTCTTCATGAAGAGTAAGGTCACACACATCTTGTTAAATTTATTGTACTTTGTCCTGGAGAGGAGGAAGAAGCACTGCAAAATTGATTGAGATGACACTTTATTCAGCAAGTGGCTCACTTGTTGAATGTTAGATGTTTTATACTTGCAAGTTTATGTAAGAAAATAGTGGAGGGAATTAGGATACCAAGAAGAATTATTTGAGCAGAGCTATTTCACAGACATTTAGGGAAGCAACTTGTTTGTGGCAAGCTTTGAAAGCATGAGGGGTTTTGTTCTGCCGGTGTGTGATGCATTTCATTCCTCACGCTGGATATTGTAGATGTAGTCGCTGGCTGACAGACTCTTGCTCTGTTTTGAAGTTCTCTTTGTACCTCCCTAAAGCAAACAAGAAGAATGGACTGTGGTTTCTGTTAACTCCTCCTGCCTTTATTCCACAGAATGCTGATTACTCTTTTGTGATCATAAAGCCACTCTTTTGAGGAGATGGCAGCTTTTCCAAGTCAATATTCATCCCAGGACATGCACTTGGGGGTAAATTACCAAGAATGCAAATAAGAAACTAGAAACTTGCTACTGTTGTCTTGGGAAAAACAACAGAACAAAGAGAACCCAAAATCAAACCCGGGGTTTACATATAGTTTTTGTATTGCAAAGAACCTGAGCGTGTAAGATGGTGGTTTATTTATATATTTATTTATTTAATTCTGTATTAAGGCTACCAAATCCAGGTTACTTTTGCACCTGACATGATTGAGGTAGTTGTAAAATAATTTGTTTTGCAGCATGATTCTGGAATGGAGTGCACTCCTGGAGAGTCCAAGAACTTGGGACAGAAGGAAAATGGCAATTATATCATGTATGCAAGAGCTACGTCTGGGGATAAACTTAACAACAATAAGTTCTCTATTTGTAGCATTCGAAATATCAGCCAAGTTCTTGAGAAGAAGAGAAATAATTGTTTTGTTGGTATGTATTTATTCTTCCTGAAAGCAGAAGAGCTAAGATATCACTGTAATGCTTAGTTAAGATTTTTAAATTTATTTTTAGTTATCTTATTTTTTTAAATTTACCAAAGGATTCTGCAAGTAAAGAACTGAATTTGAGATTTCCAGTACTGTGTCAGGTTCTGGGTTGGCCAGCACGGAAACAGCAGGACATACTGGAGTGAGTCCAGCAAAGGGCTACAAGGATTATTAAGGGACTGGAGCATCTGACATAATGGGAGAGTCCAAGGGAGCCTGTTCAGTGGGCAGCAGAGGAGGCTGAGGGAAGCTCTTCTCTGGCTTTGGAAAGGCCTGGTGGGAGGGAGTAAACAAACAGGGTCAGACTGTGAAAGGACTAGAGGTAAGGAGCTCATATTTAACTGCAGGGAATCTTATTTAGACATGAAAAAGAATTTTGCATGAATTTTTCTTTCTGGAGTCTGATGTGTGAGCTCTCATAAATTTTGTGAGCTCACATGGGTTTGCACATCTACTCAGGAGGTTTGGATTTTGGAGTAGTTCACCCCAGTACCATCAGCAGCCTTTGCCTCAAGGTCCTCTGTTAAAGGAGTGCAGGAAGGATGCAGCTCCCTGGGAGACAGAGCAGAAAGCTTGTTCTTACACTCCCACTCTTAGCAAAACCTTTTACTTAGAGGCTTAAAATTCAATGAATTGTCGAATGACTGAGCTGGGTGTCAAGCAGTACTGCAAGCTAACTCGAGCCCTAGTCTCAAGTCCAACTTGATCAGGCTCTTTCAGTCGTGGTTAACTGGATGCTTGTTAAGGTTTGTAAGTATTTGCGTATTCTTTGTACTGCTCTCTACATAAATATGCTGGCATTTTTCAGAGTCTGGGCAGCCTATCTGTGGTAATGGACTGGTTGAACAAGGAGAACAGTGTGATTGTGGGTACAGTGACCAGTGTAAAGACGACTGCTGTTACGATGCAAACCAACCAGAAGATAAAAAATGCAAGTTAAGACCAGGCAAAAACTGCAGGTATTGCTCACATGTGTTACACTACACTTTAATTTTGGGCATTGAGTGGGAACTTCAGTGGGGATTTCAGAATCTGAATCTGCTTACCTGCACTTTTATGCAAGTACTGATTTTGTTTAAAATGCTTTCTACAATGAGTGAGAAGTACATAAGCATAATTATGCTGTGGTAAAAATTATTTTCAAGTCTCATTTTGATTAGCACAAATCAGAAGTTTGTTGAGTGCTTGAGTAGGTTTCAGGGTGAATAGTTTGTTTGGAATGGTTCATGCTTTTTCTTGGCATCCACAATTTGTTTCCTTCCAGCCCCAGCCAAGGCCCGTGTTGCACCGCTCAGTGTGATTTCAAATCGAGGACAGATAAGTGCCGCAATGACTCTGACTGTGCTAAGGAAGGGATGTGTAATGGTGTCAGTGCTCTCTGCCCAGTGTCTGAACCCAAAGAAAACTTCACAGTGTGCAACAGGAACACCCAAGTGTGCATAAAGGGGGTGGGTATGGTTTTTACACTCTTATGTAACTGCTGATGTTGTTTATTGCAGGGCACGGTATTGTGAGTTGATACGGTTTCTGTTCTTACTGCACAATAAGCTCAGTCTCTTTTTCTGTATAGATGTTTGATTTATTGGTGTCAATCAAAATAACAGTGAAAGTACACCAAAGATTAAGAAGTAGGGAACAAAATCCCAAGGTAGCTGAACTGTCTGAGAAAGTTACATTTAAAGTTTTTTGTAAAAATCAGGATTATGAAAGTGCTTTATTTTTTAGTGCTACCTTTTCACTTTTCTCAGTCTTGGTCAGTAATTCTGTTGCTTTAGAAGACTGGATATACTGGCAATAGAGATTGAATTTAGTTTATTGGCAATACACAGTTTCTCCAAACATGTACACATAGCACTGATGTGCAAGCATATGGAATTAGAATGATTCTGAACTGCCATTAGTTTCCTGCGTTAAAGAGAACATGGCAGTTGCTCTGAAATATTAATGGGAAGTCTCTTATAAATTGATCTCTGTTTACGTGGGAGCAAATACAAGCAAAAATCATTCTCTGAAAGACCTGTAACTTGTGTTGCTCTAAGTTTGTTTTCCACAGTCCAGGATTTAAATCAAGTACTGCTTGTAATATTTTCCAGCTAATTTACGGCTATCTTAAAGATAGAAGAATTGCTTTTGTATAGTTACTGATTTTGAAACAAAATTATAAAAACACTGAACTTGGAGTTTGAAGGATCCTCACATAGTGAAATTAAATACAGAATCTTTTCTGCCATTGATTTTAATTATTTTCCATGAGAAATATTTGTGTGTACATGCATTAGATTTATTTTTCTAACCATGGTTTTGAGTAGTCATGTTTCAGTGTGAACTGTGGTGCTCTGGGTCTTTCGCAGGGTACTCGCAGGTTATAAAAGAAGATACTGTGTTAAAAAATAAAATAGGGTAAATCGCCTTTTAGAAAACTAGAAAATATGCCAAAATATTGATGTTGAATAACTGTAATAATTTCTTGTTTATAAGCTTTGAAAAAAAAAATTGAAGCAGTTGCTTTTATTGATAATCATCTTTAGACCTATGATTATGCTTTCAGATATTAATTTTTAATATCTTTCCTAACGTCAGTGTGCTTAAAAGTGAAATTGATTTTTGTGTTGTTGTGTTTTTTTCTCCCACAGCAATGTGCTGGCTCTATCTGTGAGAAGCACGGCTTGGAGGAGTGTACATGTGCTAGTTCAGATGGCAAGGATGATAGAGAACTGTGCCATGTCTGCTGCATGAGAAAAAGTAAGATTTATCTGAATCATAAGTGTAAATAGAGCAGGAGGGGTCTGAGGAACCTGCTCATGGTGTTTGTACTTGAGTTTTTGTTAGCTTTGAGAGCATTTTGTTCAAACATAGTTTCAGACAGACATTGCATTGTACTGTGTGGTAAATAAACACTGTATTCTGCATTTTTACAGATTAATACAAAAGCATTTTGAACAATTAAACAGTAGGGTGGGTATTCATGCATGGATGTTTTAATACAACAACGGTTTGATTAATTTGTATTCACTTTTCAGTGGATCCAGCTACTTGTGCAAGCACAGGCTCGAGCCGATGGCAGGAATACTTTCATCTTGAAACCATTACTTTGCAACCTGGATCTCCCTGTAACGATTTCAAAGGCTACTGTGATGTGTTTATGAGGTGTCGGCTAGTAGATGCTGATGGCCCTCTAGCTAGATTAAAGAAAGCAATCTTTAATCCAGAACTATATGAAAATATTGCTGAATGGATTGTGGTAAGTATATTTTTATATTACAAGTTTAATATGAAATGTTCTTGGTAATCAAGATTCCCAGTTCATAAGTGTTGATATGCAGAGTGCTTCAGCATTCTTCAAAGTACAATTAGCCCTTGTTTTACTGGATTTTCTGTAAGCACCCTGTGTGCAACAAATAAGTTGCTAGATTGAAGGGAGTGGAAGCAAACAAATAAATAAGATCTGTTAATACCTCTACTCATTCACATTTTTAATTTACTGTTTTTTCATGTTTTGACTCTTCGTATTTGAATACTCAGACTTCGTTTAAGGAACTAAGTATTTTGATCTTTAGCATTCATCATTTTTATTGCGCTAGATGACACTTAAATAATAATATCCTGGAAGAAGGGCTAGAGTGAAACACCCTTGGAGAGCGGCACAGGCAGTTTTGTGTAAGCTGTTGATTGTTTAAGGCTTATACAGCTCTGCTGGAGTGTATCTCCTGTGAAGTCACCTCCTGATACTAGAATGGAAGTATTGGGGCTTTTCTCTGGAAGAACTTTGGGGACATTTCTTTCAAATGTTAGGTGATATTTTCATATTCTCAGTGATATTTTAGAAAGCTTTTTGATGACTTGTAAAACACAGTGAAAAAGCCACATTCAGTGTCCTCTGTCTCTTGTGCATGTGTGCCAGCCCCTACACAATATTTTTGTTATTGTTGTGGTTTTGTTTTTTAGGCTTATTGGTGGGCAGTGTTGCTTATGGGAATTGCGTTGATCATGTTAATGGCTGGCTTCATTAAGATATGCAGTGTTCATACTCCAAGCAGTAATCCAAAGTTGCCTCCTCATAAACCACTTCCAGGTGAGTACTCCAGCTAATTATAGAGAAACGTTTTCTCTTCAGCTGTTTTGTTCTGAAGAGAAACTTCATGTGTTTCAACCTACAGTTCTTAGCCTGGCACTGCAGGCTGACATTTATGAGACTACAAATGGAATCGATGCCAATGAAACAATTCATGGAAATCTAATTGCTGTCCTATTTTCCTATAACATAATATGCATATCAAAAGAAAGCTTTGTCAACTTCTTCCAGCATCAGAGTTCCTTTTATTTCCTATTCCATGCTGCATTTTGTAAGAATTGGCCTGTTTGGGGAAGTACTGTTGAGATACTGAATGGATTCTGTATGTCCTCCATGCAGTTACTCAACCAGTTAAAACTTTGCAGGTCTGAATCTGAAGCCTTCCAGAAAAATAGTTGTACTTAGTTTGCATGGCCAAGGCAACTCTTCTGAAAATAACTTGAGTTTTTAAAATTAATTTTAGTAATGGCTGCTTTTCTTTGAAACAGGCACTTTAAAAAGGAGGAGACCACCACAAACCGCTCAGCCCCCCCAGCGGCAAAGGCCCCGAGAGAGTTATCAGATGGGACATATGAGACGCTGACTGCAGCTTTTTTGCCTTGGTTCTTCCTAGTGCCTACAATGGGAAAACTCACTCCAAAGAAAACCTAATAAGTCATTGTCCCCAGTCTAACTCTCAAAAGTTGAAGAGGAAAAAAAAAAGCATGATATGCCCTCAAAACAAGTGGAAGTGATTAATTTTTAATGAATCTTCCAGCTCAAAAAGAAGAAAAATGTTTTTTCTTGGATATTTTTAATTTAGTGGCACAAAGTTCTAGCATATCATGATTCTTTCCCCCTTCTGTGCTCTTCATTGCTGCATTTTCTTCACTTGCAGGCAAATATGGCTGTAGTAAAACTTCTACTCAAGAATTGAGAAAAAGATATATTTTTCAACTGCCAGACAAGGCTAGGAAGCTAGACCACCTCAGCATTGGAGACATTACCTGTCAATGTATATACATTGTTATATGCAGACATGTATTTCTAACGTACACCCGTACTTGTGTGCAATTGTAAACAAGAGAATTGCAATATGGATGTTTCTTTGTATTATAAAACTTTTCCGCTATTAATGAAGAAATTACTGTTTAATTGACATACTCAGGATAACAGAGGATGATGGTGTGTAGTGGTCAAGGGTCCTGTGATGCTTTACACAGCAATTTTGAATCCAATCACACTTTTTTATTTTTATCAAAGTTGTTTCGAGCACTCATTTCATCTTTATCCAACAGCTGCTAAGACACAGCACACAAGCCTGGATGGTCTTAGAGAGATTTAACAGGTGTTCTGCAAACTTCGCAAATGTCAGAATGTTTTATGTAAGTGTCTTCCTTGTAGCTCAGTGTAAATATTTTAATTTGTCTGATTATTCAGTGAAATAATGAATAGTTAGATCAAATATTTCCATGCTTTATTAGAAAATTCTGCCTGTTATTCAACTTGTTTTAAAAATTGCAACCACTTTATTTGGGCTGTTCAGATATTCTTACAGTTCGGTAATCAAGTTCATGTTCTAAGGGATGTGGAAAGAAAGAAAAGCTGTAGGACTTTTTTTTTTCTTTTTTAATTTATCAGGTGTTTGGATAACTTTTCAGCATGATACTGTTGATTGATAACCACTAAAATAGAGTGATTTGCCTGGCTACTGAGGCAGAGTTAAAACTGTAGTTAGGACTACCAATTTTCCCACATTTGTACCAGTAGTGAAGTTCAACAGCACAATGTCCCATTCCAGAGTTTTTACTACGAATGTAAATAATTGGCATTTTTGAAGATTAAATAAAAGATGTCTTAAGGTGCTTACTGCTATGCAGGAGATGAAAGGGGGCATTACAAAATGTTTAAGCTTGTGATGTATTTATTGCTTGTTTTCCAAAAGCACCAAGCTAATTAGAGATGCAAATGGCTATAATTTTCCTGGCTTTGCTTAGGAGAAAATTTACTAAGGGTTGGACAGGCTTCCTTTGTTTTTTTTTTCTTTTCCTTTGGTTTTGTTTTGTTTTTTAAGAGTATAAGGTTTACACAATCATTCTCATAATGTGACGCAAGCCAGCAAGGCCAAAAATGTTACAGAATATAAATGGGATCTCTTCCTTGTAAACTTGTACAGTATGTGGTAACTTTTTCAAAATACAGCTTTTTGTACATGGTTTAGAGACAAATTTTGTACATGAAACCCCAAGTCCAATAGACTATATAAATAATTCTAAATGATCTTAACTAGTTAGAAGTGTATGTAGTTGCTTTTAAGTCATTTGAAATACATTTGTTTTAAGACTGTGCAAAGATTGGAAGTGGGTTTGCATTTCTAAAATGGTGGCTTTTATTCAGCAAGAGTTCTTAGTAACTTCTTGAGTGTGGTAGACTTTGGAACATGTAAATTTTTTGCCTGTAATGTTATCCTGTGGTAGGATTTTGGCAGACAAATGCTGCCCTATTTTATTTTGAGTCTAAGTTAAATGTTTTTTGAAAACAGAAATGTGCACTGAACTCTCCACTGCAAGTCAAGATGTGGTAAAGCCGAAAGGAAGTTCAAGACAATGAAACAGAAATACTACTGTCGATTTCATGTCCACTGTGTTTTATACAGTCTCTTTTTTTGTTCACTTTGGAAATTTTTACTAAAAAATGCAAAAAATAAAGTATTGTGCAAAGATATGTAAGGTTTTTTGAAACTTGAAATGCATTAATAAATAGACTTGATGAAATCATCTTCTGAAGACCCATTTACTTGTTAAGCCCTGAAAGCAAAGAGGAATACACAGATTCCTCTTTGCTTGATTTTTGGCTTTTACTGTCACACCAAAATGTAGTTGTACTGTCTTTGTCAAGGTGTCCCTTTCAGTTTTAAAGTCCTGCAGTTATATATAAGAATAGCAATAATGTGTTTGTGTAACCTGTATAGGGAAAGCCTTGAAATTAATTTTAAATTACTTCCATGATCACAGGAATAAAATTTTTCTTACCTTCAAAATGAAAACTAGTTGCTGGTGGGATTTTCAAGCCTGGCATCATCTGATGGATACCTTTGGAAATAGATTTGGAGAGGAATATTGGAATTAATGTGCAGTACTCTGAATATATGATGGATGAGACTTACACAAGGAGCAAATGTACTTTTTGCAAGGCATTTTAAAACAGCTTAGCTGAGTCTCTGAGTTTTTATGTGTGTTGCATGGTTGATTTAAGTGATAAGGCTGCCTTTAAAAGCCAGGTCCTGGCAGTGAGTCTTCCATTCTTAGGGCTGTTTGTTGAGAGTGGGCTGCTTGGACATCTGTTTCCCAAAGTGAGCAGGGTGGACTTTGATGTTATCAAAGCATACTCAGAGTTCCTTCCTCACAATGCTCCCCCCACCGCCTCCAGGACTTTTTATACAAGTGCTTCTCCCTGTAGCTAAACAGCACTGTCTGTGCAAAGGGCATTAACAGAAAACCCCTTGGAGCAGAGCCCTTCTGCAAATCCTTATAGAGGTGGTGGTGGCTGTGTTTAAATCTCTGTGTAGGAACACAGACCAGAGGGGTGGAATAATGCCTAAGCAGCTCAAAGACAAGTTTCAAGTATATTTTAAAATAAACAAATCAATACATCATTTTTCTAGCTAATATTTGACATAATCTTATTTGTACCTATTAATTTATTCATCTTGCATTTTTTAATATTTTAGTTATTAAATGTATACATTTACCTCATGTAGAAGCATACACAGCATAGTCAGAATGGTGTGAGCATGACGAGGGCATCAAAGTCCTCTTAGGCAATGAAACTTTATACCATACTGTTGATGTAATTTGGGTTTTAATTAGTGTTCCAATATTTCTTTCAGGAGAAACACAAAAAGGAAGGAAGAGGTTTTTATTTCTGACTCTTGGAGGTTCATTATTACAGAGAGGTGGTGAGAAGGACAGCAGCCATCCTGTCCCTGCGCTGGGCCTGCTCTGCCAGCAGTGAGCACCTGGGGGCTTCCAAGGTCTCATGGCAGCTCTATGGAGTGAGACAGGAGTAATTCAGTGAGCACAGGGAGTAATTCAGTGAGGAAAGGGAGTAATTCAGTGAGCACAGAGTAAGGCACCGCTGCAGGCTCTTGAAACTGTAGGTAGGACTTCAGGTTTCTGTTCAGGCACGGTGAGACTGAGTGTGTTACAGCTTGGGCTTTGTTCCACTTTTATATCAGAAATTAGTGTAATGGCTGTCAAAATAGGGACAGAATTTGTTGGGGTGTATGATTTGTGAAAAATGGCATCAGAGGAAGTATCTTCATGCAAGAGTTCAAGTACTGAATGTTCTTTTAATTTTCCTCTTGACTTTTTAAAACCTTTCAATTTGTCTTATCTGAGGATATACCAGCTTCTCTTAGTTGAGAACTGGAGAATGTTTTCTCACAAAAAAACCCAGTAGAAGTCATCAAACTGCAGTATCCCCATTTCTTGAGTTTCAGCACAATATAGATTCCTCTGACCCTTCTACCTGCTTTTCCTGAAGCAATGCCTGTTTCTCCTGAAGTTTAGATCCCTTTATCAGCCTTCTTACCAAGTAAGTGATAGTAATTTGCAAGAAATGGCAATTTTGATGTCTGAAATGTTTCTAAGAGTGTAGTTTCTGTACTAGAGGAGTACAGCCCAATTCTTTTTAGCCTTTGTCTCCTGTTCTGTCATCCTTCAACATCTTCTGAAAAAAAGCTTTTTTTGAGGAGTAGGGGTAGGATTTGGTTCAGGAAGCTTACAAAATTCATAGCTTAGGAAGTTGGTGATAACAGATGTAAATGCAATTTCAGTGACAATATTAAATTATTCTCTAAATGGACAAGTATTTTTTAAAAAAAGAAAACCCTGAAATAGAAGTAAGTGGCAGGTCTTTAGCTGTTTTCAGGAGCAACAATTCAGTTCTAGAAACAATCTAGAGAGATGCCTAATTTGAATTAGCTACATACATCTCTCTCTCTGTTTACTTTCATTTTCATTGTGCTTTGAAAAATGAAAATGGCCACATTGTCATTTGTTTCTGCCTGTCATTCTGCAGGACATGGTCCACTGTAACTTCATGCCTCTAAAAATGCTGTCGCTGAGTCTCTAGTAATTGAATCTCTCCAGTGGATTGTAGCTACTGCAAATGTAAAAAAAAAATCAACCAAACAGAGGGCCTTGGTGCTTACCTAACTCTCTCAGATGCTTTTGCCTGAAATCTCCTTCTCTGTATGCTCCTGATTTGACTCAGCTATTGTACTTAAGCAATTGATTCTTACACAAACACAGAACATATTACAGAGCTCTCATAAAATAATTATGTTGCAAAATTTAAATATTTGAGATAGCAACCTGGAGTGTGAAATTAATCACTTAATTTGTAATTTTTGACACAGAAGGTGGAAATACTTTTGTGTATAAAAAAACACAGTTTGCTTCATTGAACAAAATCTTCCAAAGCACAAATCTTTGTTTTCAGTGAGGAACTTAGGATTCTTTTGCATGTACTTTGTATTCAAATAGATAAATATTTATGTAATCAAGATGATACTCCTAGGAGCCATTTTAAATATTGGAACAGCTTCTGGAATGTACACCTCAGGATGGACAGCAATTCTCATTTGAGATCTAAGTATGCTTCAGTTCCCGTTGTTGTGGGTGAGCCTTTCTGATTCTGAATTGAGTATTCCTGTTCAGGTAAAGGGATGGTAGTTATTGAAAACAGCTTGTAAATAAAGTTAATATTCTAAATTGTTGGCAGAGATGCCTGCATTCAGCATCTGATCACTGTTTACTGCTTGCAGGATCTGCTCGGCCTGTTAATTTGTCGGGCTATCTAAATAAATCCCACTTTATTCTTGATAACATCTGGATATGTTGATTCAAAATTCCCTGCAGTATCTTGATGTTTAAAAATATGCTTTGCTTCAGGTCTTAGCACTTTCTTGCACATTTTTTTTTTCCACTTGGAGAACATTTAACACAAATTACATTCAGAATTCAGAGTTCAAGAAACCTTAATTTTTAATGATCTTGTGCTGAGCATTAAAGTGACAAATGAACACATATATATTGATTTCTGTTCCAGTACGCACAAACCACAGAATAAAAACAATCTGAGACAATAATGTTCCTTTTTGTTGTTTATAGTCTGACATAGGAAACAAGGGAATTGTGTATGTTTGACCTTACAAAGTTTGTTTTTATGCTCTGAAGCTGTTTGAAAGTTGAACCATTTTCATTTATTCTGGCAGTTTCAAGTAATGCCAAAACTGGTGTACAGAGATTTAGAACCTAAAAATCTCAGACCTTACCTGAACAGATAAATATGATTTAAATGCAAAAATTAACTGAACTTAGTTGTGCTAGAATTTTGTGTGGCATACTAAACATCATTCAAATAATTAAATTGCTAGAAATTCAAATCAGTTCTCTAATTAAAATAGTTAAATAGTAAAGCATTTTCAAAGAGAACAAGGTTTATTATAGAATTTTTAGATGATACTATTATTGGGATTTTCATATTACAGCTCAAGCATTTTATATTTTTATACTTATTTGTTAGTATTTTATGAGCTGTTTAACCTTCCCTTCATTAGAAAATAATTTAGTGAAGTTTTAATTGATAGTCGTAGCTATTAATGTTTCAAAGTATTTACTGGGAAACGAAGGGGTTTTTTTCTCTTAAATCCAACAAAATTAAGTTTTTCACAGGCTTACAGCAATGATTTTTTCAAATAATTTTTTTTTTATTTGTGGTGGGCAGATTTTTTTTCAGATTTTAAACAGTTGAAAATTGGCAGTTGCCTTGATGAAGCTGCTCATTGATCATTTTCAGAGTATGCGCCTAGATGAACAAATAGCATATTTCAGCCTGCTGTCAGATGACAAAAACTAAATATCTTAATGTATTTTCTCATCATCCCCGAAACTGCTAGGATATTTGATGCAGCTGTGAATTTTTAAAACATTTTACTAGATGTATCGTAGTTTGAGTAGTTTGGCAAGAAGTTGTCTTTTTGTGTTCTTGCTCATTTTCTGTTTTGTCTCTGGAAGCGATCTTCACACCTCACAAATGTCTTCACTTGGGATGGATGAAGGTGAATGTTGTCAATGCTTTGGGGACAGAATGTAGTTCTGGAAAGAAAAGACAGCATGTGAGCATAATCTTGGTTAGAAAGCATAATGCTAGTTAGATTCTCCCATTTTTTAGCCAGTTCTTTATCCTGTCTTTGACAGGAAGGTATTTTTCTGTTTTTATGGGCTCGTGAGGAGAGTTGCATCTGCCTGCCAGCCTGTAGGTACAGAGGAAGAGAGGAGCAGGCAGCTCCTGGGAAATGAGTGCACCGTGCCTCTGTCTCACTGGTGTCACTGCGCACATTCTGCACAGCACACGCTCGCACTCACTTGGGCTTTACTGCCAGTGGGGCACTGCCATTGCTCCAACTCCTGCTGTTACCACCACTGGTGCCCTGTTGGTGCTGCTGGAATGAATACTGGTATTGAGCTGGGAGGTTGCTAAAAATCACCTCTGTAGGAATCTAACATCAGCAACTGCATATGCTACTGAAATACTCCAAACCAAATGGTGGAATCTGGTATTTTATTGCTCTTAATGGTCTGTTTGTTAACTGCTTTTTAAGTTTATGCTGTTACATCTCAAATCTTTGCCATTAGATAAACTATCAAAGGATCTTTCATCATGTGCACAAAGATCATGAACATCTAGAGGTAGAGATACCCAGAAATAAAATATTGTCAACTGTTCAAATGCTTGACAAAGCATAAGAGAAGTCAAAACACATCTCGTGTTTACTACCCGTTTTAATTATTGAGATTCTAAAACTGCAAATTCTGCAATACACGATGTTTGGTCTTCTGAGGAAGGCAGAAATCTACAGAGCTTTTTTTTTTTGGAAGAAAATACTTTTCCTTGAGTGTCCTTTGTTTCTCATTTTAGAACCACCTGATAATCTTTCATTTACCCCCCAAACATTAATGCAATATTTCTGTGATAATGTCACTGCCCAGATTTCTAAGAACAAAACCCAGCACATAATCATTGTCCACTAAAAGCTTGGCACAAACTGTTTCCAATTGCAGCAAAAAAAACCCCAAACTTCCAAGGAGCATTAGATACCAGCATTATTTTTTGTCAGTATAAGTACTCCCCTCACTTCATCATTTCCTAGATAAGGAAAGGAGTACATCAGCAGTAATTGGTTTGTGCCAGGTTACTGGCACAGCTGCATTGGACAAGAGCTTCCTGGTTAGGAAAATTACTTCTCACCTTCATACCTTTTATCTCAAGGTACGGGAACCTGTACCTAAACAGAGCTCCCTAGTTTGCAATGCATGCTTTGCTTTCATTTGCTTTGCCAGCTAGGTCAGTCCTGATTTTGATGATGTTAGAGAAACTCCTTTTATTTTAATGGCAGGAGCATGTGCCAAGTGCCACGTTAGGAAAACACCTCCAAAATACAATTTTTAGGAGGATTCAACCTAGGAGAATATGATCCTTCCTCTGTCCCCCAGCACACAGATTGTATTATGAAATGTCTCTTTAAATTGTCTAATATTTTTTTGTGTCAATATTAAGGAGATGCAGCTCTGCCAGTAAGATGTTCTGCAGGAAGTCTGCACAAGTTGTGGTGGTAAGAAAGGGAATGTACCAAGGAAAAATTGCCTTCTAAGACTGAGGCTCAGTTACAAGGTAAGGCATGCTTTTCTCATTAACCTTAATTAAACTGCTCAGTTAAAATTTTTCAAAGGATTAAAGCGGTGAGAATCATTGTAAGTTTTTTTATTCTGGCTTCTGGCTGAAATTTCTCTGTATGAGTAGGCAGTTTCAAATGTGTTGTTAGCACTGCTGTATGTAGAGAAAAAAAAGGCTGCTCAGACTTGGTGATCCAATTTCAAAACAGTAGACAGGGGAAAGAACACCAAAAATAATCAGAGGACTGTGTAGCACAGCACATGATCCTTCTAATGAGTATTTTCAAGAATGGTGATGCTGAGTTCCTCTAGGAAGTAGGTACTGAAAGTCAAATAATTAAGATTTGGCATATTTTTTGTAAGTAGGAATATGAATATTTCACGATGGTAATGTTGGAATTGTTATTTATCTTGCATAGTATCTTGTTTTATTGAAATTTCATATGGTCCTTACGGAGGGAGGCAATTACATTGATTGGTGTGACTGCTGGGGCTCGGATGCTTGGATTTAAACTGGGATAACCTGTGTGCCAAACACCTGTGGTGTGAGTGAGTGCTCTCATTCCACTTACTTTTGCTGTGTTTCCCCTGCTTTCACTCTTATTGCCTTCACTATAAGTCCTGGTCGACGGGTGCCTTTTGTCCATGGTATTATGGTTTGAAATGTGTCCCAGATATTTTCCCAAACTGGAGCTCCTTCCCATTTCAACTTGATCATTATGAGGTCACCGATATCAGTGTCCAGCGTGATGAGAAAGGAGTAGGTTTGATTCCCAGTAATACCTTCAACTCTACAGAAAACAAGGTGAGAATAATGCTATTTTAATTATTATGAATTAAAGTGAAGAAAAAAATAGTGTTTTTTCCTTTGAAAACTAGAGAAAGAAATGTGTTTCCTTCTCCAGGACAAAACATTGATGTCTCGAGAATGTTCTTCCTCCGGGTGCAAAACAGTGATGAAATATGACAACATGCTAGGAAAGAAGCAGAAGTGGCAGAAGCTTGAACAGCTGATGAAGCAGCAGTGGTTTTCGACAGCAAATAAAAGGTGTCCCATAGTAGCATCTATGTTACAACTTCTGCCTGCTCGAGCAAATGCTGACCCACACTCTTGCCTTGGCTTTTGCTAATGCAGATAGTGTCCATCGTGATAAATATCCAAAATTCTTTATTTTAATTACAGCTGATTTTTTCATTTGTGTTTTAATTGATTACACATCCCTGTCTTAGCCATGGGATGGACCAAAGTAGGTGGGCAGAAGAATTTCCAAATTTACTGTTTGTTTTCTAACAAATTTTTTTCTGCACAAGCTGTATCATCACTGTAAGAACTTGTGACTTTCAGTGAGCCTGAATGAAGAGAGGACAATTTCCAGTTCATGGTCACTTTGCTGTACTAAACCATTTCCCTCACAGCATGATTATCAATGTGATATGATATTACAAATCGGCATCTTTTGTCACATGCACAATTACATGTGATACAATACTCACAGAGGGATATGCAGGTTTTTAGCATCCTCCTTAGTCCCTGCCAGAGACATGGTGAAAGCTGGGTCTATCGGCTTGCCTTGGATTTCATTGATGATGTGGATCTTGAACTGATAATGATACACTGTAGGAAGGAAGAATTTGCAAAAAGTGGCAAAATGCATGGTCAAAGAATCAATAGATTTCTTAGGCAAAAGAATTTTGCCTTTCAGAGCAGAAAGTTGATGGTTATTCCATTTTACTTTTCAAACTGACTCGTTGAAATTAAAACATTGTCATTTTTTCTGGTTGTTGCTGTACTGTGTAATCTCTTAGTGCTTGAGGCCCTGTTGCTTTATTTAAAGGATGGAGAAAGAGAAAAAGGTAATCAGTGTGAGTTTCTTTTTGGCATAAAGCATTCTACCATGGGAAATACTTGAGCTTTTCTGAAGTTTAATTGTCCGAATTTCTGGCAAGCCCTCTATCTTGTGGCCAGGCAAATCCTTGTGACTGGACATGACTAGAGCTGTATGATACAGATCAAAGCCCTTATGCAATGTGGTCAGGCTGTTTCTCTGATCAACTGGAAAATTGCCCTGCAAAACAGATGACTCACAAACTTTCCCTGACTGCATAATGATACGTTGTGCTTAACATACATCTGTTAACAATGTCATTAATGCTTCAAGGTCTAGGGAGTTTCTAGAACAACACTGTTTAGAAAAGTCTGGACTGAGTATTGTCAGCATGAAAAATGCCTAAGTCATGAGTTTGATATTTTGTATTTTTTGAAAAAGAAAACCCCAACAACATACATTTCAACTATGTACATACAGGTAGTGTCAGCTACATTTCGAATGTCCAGAACTCTTCTATCTGGTCATTCTTTCAGCAACTTTCTAGATGAAACTGATAGATTTAGATATGAAGGAACATTATTGCATGCTAGTTTTTTAGTAGAGCCTCTTTACCCACTTCAGTCTTCACTACATCTGAGAATGGCGCCCCATACTCCTAATGGAATCATCTTTTTCTGCACATGCACAGAGACTTCTTTTTTGATGCAGCTCAGAGTGTTCATAATGGAAAGTATTTACTGGAACAGCTGTATCCTTTTGTTGTTTTATATTTGTCATCTGTTAGTGAACAATGTATTTTCTTTTGAAAATGTGTCCCCCAATAGAAAACAAAATGGCTGATTCTCGGCCACAAACCTGATGAGGACAAAGGCAGAGAGGGTTGTTTACTGATCACTTTTATAACTAATTTGTCTTTCTCTGGGTTTTCTCTCTATATAAGAACTGATTTTTTCAGTACAGGATCAAACACAGCCTAAGGTTTTGCTGTGATTATGATGCTTACTTTAAGGAAAAATCATATAAAAACTCAGGGTCTCGTCACAGCTTTATTATAAATGTTAACTTCTGTGTAACAAAGTGGGGGTTTCGTATGAACTGGATTGATGTATGCTCCAGAATCTAATGTCATTAACTTTAAAATTAAATGTTAGATTTTGGGAAGACACAGAGGACTGTGAATTGTAATGTTCAGTTTCTCAAATTTCTTGTTTGTGCTTCTCACATGATCTTCAAACTTTTTTTTTTTTTTAAAGCATTACAAAGATGACTTTGTAAGCACCTTCCCACAGTTGCTGCTTTGTTTGGGAACTTTTGTGAAAGGAGATCATTGTCTGGGGTACTTTTATCCACATATGTGCCAAGGATGGTTTTTTGTGCAAAACCAGTTCTAAGCATAAAAATGCAACATGTTTAATTGTAATCAAAACCAATAGGACAAAGATATTTCACCCCAAACTGAAACTAGCTCCATATGCAAAGAGGAAGACAACACAGTGATCACATCTCGGTGCCCAGGTGTGGGAGCGGCAGGCAAGGCATCCCCAGAGCCTGTCACTCTCTGATTCCGATGGGGACCTGACATCAGGAACTAGACACAGCCTCTGGAGTTTTTAAATCTACTCCAAGTATCTTCCTGAGCCACTTCAAACAGTATTAAGAAGAAATTCAGCAGGTTCAGCTGCTCTGAGTATCATTCAGGGCTGCGCAGATCCCTCTGAAATCATCACTGAATATTTCACAGCTGTGCTAGTGGAAGTCTTCCAAAATTATTTTAGAAGTACCTGAATTTTTGTTGGGTTTTGGTTTGGGTTTTTGTTGTTGNCAGCGCCTCAGGCTGAGGGGAGCCTCCTCGGTGTGCGTGTGGCCCGTGCCCTGCCCGCGCCGCTGCTCCCCACACGCCTCATGGCCGCCGGGGAGGGAGGTGGTGAGGAGGAGAGCTGGGCGCTAGGAGCCCCTGCACTGACAGCCCCTCTGAAGAGGACTGTCCTGCATCGCCCTGCTTGTTCTCACTTTAAAATGTACGTGAACCTTTCCAGTGGCAAGGGACCGTCTGCTCAACGGTACCAGTGGGCTCTGGCGGCTGAGGGCGGTGGAGACTGGTAGGAAGGCCCTGCGCCCCCTGTCAGGCCGTGGCCCCTCTAGCTGAGCATACAGCCAAAAATCCACACTGACTCGATAAAGTAATGCAGGTAGAGGTAAAGCCGGAGTGCCGCTCTTAATTTTAGTGCTACAGTTCAGCCCTGTAGAAGTCCATGCTGTTCTGTTATCTGTCCATTGTTTGAAAAGTAGTAATTTATATGTCATTTCACAGTCTAATTGCAGATAAAATTTGGGGAAATGCAGAACAGGATGTTTTAGAGGCCTCCCAGAGTCATTAGGCTGCTTTTTTTTGGCTTGGCTGTATGCCTGCATATGTTACAACAACCCTGCAGTCCAGTTGTAGGAAAATGCTGCAGATCAGGACCTCGGGCATGTGCCAGCCCTCGGCTCCACAGCTCGCCTGGGGCAAGCATGCAGTGTGCTTTTTCCCACAGAAAAATGAGAGCCAGGATCTTGATGAAAGGGCATCAAGATGGCCTACTGGGATTCTCAGTTATCTGAGCAAATTGATTATTCTCACAGATTTTATAAGCTTTAATGAACGACTAAATAGGATCACAAAGCTTAGTCTTCCACTTTGTGATCAATCTGCCCACTGTAAAAAGTATTCCCACAAACCTTTGAAGGGCATGTGTGCCCTTGTTTTCAGAAAGAGTCGTCTGCTTTTGGGCAGCCTTTCCTCCCTGATGTTGTAGCCCAGGGTGTTGCACCGGTTCTTCTTACAGCTGAGGCACAGTCCTTTGTTGAAAGTGTTGATGTCGTTGCACCAGTAAGCTGTGCTTTGCTTGTCCTTGTGCAGCAGAGAGTCGATGAACAAATGAACTGACCTCTCATGGGCACATTTCACAGTTTGAGTGATGCCTGAAAAAGTGCAACAACAAAATTTTACATGCCCTTGTTTCTTTTTACCATTTCAACTACAGGGAAGTACTGTAGCCAAACTATAAACTCTAAAAAATAAACATATGTTATTGTTCCCCCCCGTCCCCCTTTGCATCTTGGTTTTGCCTCAGAAATCACACATCATAGCAATTTTACTTTTAGGATCATTCAAAAATAGAATGGCTGAACTTCCATGATAATAAACTTAAGTAATTTTGTGCTTAAACTTCTCTAGCCTGACTGTATCAGACTGTGAATATGAACCTTGATTTCATTGTTCTGGCTGCTGTCGTCAATAGAAAATAGAAAACTGACAAGCTGACTTTCAGATCATGCCACATTAAAGACAGCAATCTCATTCTGAATTGCTGAACACTCTTGGATTTTTGGGTGCTTAGGCAGCAATACGATATTTTGTCCCTATTAGACTGACAGACTCTTATGTTGACTTGAATTTTTCTTGCAGTTACTACTTGGAAAAAAGGAGCAAAAATTTTTTTAAACACAATAAAAATATTAAATAGGTCTGCTATTATGAGAAGTATCTTTTTGTTCTGTAAGTGCCATCAAATTAGAAAAATTACTTTGTGCAAATAGGATGCATCACAATGGACTGCCTTATATCTCCATTGATAAGCTTCAAGCTGATGCTTGGTTTCACATTTGTCAGGATTTATCTTCTAACGAGTAAGGCCCTGATTTAGGCATTGTGTGATGATAGCTGAGAAATACTTCTGCCATGCCATGTGCTGGGTGAGCAGGGCTCTTTGGGAGTTTTCAGTGAACACTTCTGGTTCTCACTGCACATCAAGACCTTTTCCAGTATCTTGCATCAGTTTCTCTATATGTTTATGTTTATATACATTGGAATTAAGCTTCTGTAGATAAAAGCTAGCCTGGAGCACTGGCAGTCAGGTCCTAGAGAGAGCATCACCTATGCTGCCAAAGGACATGGAGATGGAAAAAGGTGAACTAAGGAGGTGAGTAGTACAGACTTGTGTTTTATTTGATTTGAAATAATTAATGGCGCACTAGACAAATCTGGCTTAATTAGAACAAATTTTCTCATCTCCCTTACTGCTGAAACAAATACCATTAAATTATTCAGAGGTGCTTGACAGCAGGATGCTCATGGCCTCATTTTCAGGAGTGCTAGGCAGCTCAGTTCCTTACTGGAGTCAGCAAAACCAATATGAACTCAAGACATGTAAAAATCAGATTTTCTGGTCTCTAAACAAGAAAATACCTTGCATATAATGGGTGATAATAACAATACTTAGATGCTGTTTAAGACCACAGTTCTGTTGTTTCCCAGAGAGCTGCCCCGCTGCCCCCCACTCTGCCTTTGGTTCTTACCAGTGATCCCAAACTGTGCAATGTGGTTGTACACATGCAGGATGTGACAGCCAGGCTGGAAGGTGCCTCCGTTGGGATAGAAGTCAAAATGAGCCACAGGCTGCTTGATGCCGACGCTGAGGCCCATGTGCTGTTTAGTGAAGGTATGAATTGCATCTACAAAGTTTGCATCATCTGGAGATAAACGGTCTGTTGCTGACATTCCTTCAAACAAGGGACCAGCAGGGTCAAGGCCTGCAATAAATACAAATAATCCCATTGTCATATACTGCAGAAGGACTGTTCTGCTGCTGTAAGTCTGTGATAAATGTCTGAAAACAGGCAGCACCTGGTACCTTACAAGGTCTCTCTCTGTCGGGAACAATAATGCTTGTCCCACAGAGGGCACATGGCTACCCCTAAAGCAAACACAGGCACTGTAACAAACACTAACTGGGACCTGCACAAGGACAGGCCCAGAGACAGACGTGTTTGTCAGAGACAAACTCTGCTTGCTGCCAGTGTCACTTGAGGGGCCTTTACGTAATTTTGTTCTTTCAAACTCTAGAGGTTGTGTGTTCCAGAGGTCCTTTGGAAGACAACAGTCCCACCGCAAGTTTGACTTTTAGCCCACATTTGGGACCTGAAACTTTATAAAGCTGCACTTATTGCTTAAAAACCCTATATGTCTGCTAGATTTTGTTTATAATAATTCTTCACCTTAAAAAAATCTTCAAGACGGATTATTACAGTATTCAGAGAGATAATACTCCACTTAGGGGGTCTTGCTGATTTTTGTTTTCTGGACTTCTTTGCATGGTGCTTTTCTTGATTGGGAGTTGATTTGGGAAGAGAATTTTGTGCTTAGTTTAAAGCTACATTCAGCTTTGAGGACAAGCTTCTAAATTTGATATTCTTCAGTTGGTACTGTGGAGTAATATAGTTGCATAGCTGTAACCAGACAAGACTAGTAATACAGGCAACAAGTAGGGAAGTCCCCCAAAGGGATACATTTCTTTTTAGCTTTAATAACTTCTATCACTATCAATTTTTGGAGCTTATTATTACAAGTCTGAAAAACTTTTGCTGAAGAATGCATATAGCTGTTACAGTAACTAATGTGCTCCAAGTTTTTACTTACCCATTTTCAAGGTGTTATGTTCTAATAAAGATTGAATGAGCAGCACTGGGGAACCGAAGTCCTTAAGTGCATACACCGGTGTAATTTCATGACACATTTTGTAAAATCAGCTCCTTGGCATGCAGGCAGTGCCACAAGAACTGATAGTGTAAGAGGCTGTGGTATGTGGCAATGAATCCAAGATCAGGATTGTGACTTCAAAGTACAGCCAAGCATATTGGCCTCACTTCTAAGTCTGATTAAAGTAAAATGTTTTCTCTGATAAATTAAATGTAGCTGATGTGGGTCTTGTGTAAAATGTCATTCTGTTTTCATTTTGTCTTTTTTACACTCTTGCTGTGCATTAGATGGAAGTATTGTATGCATTGTATCAATAATATTATCAATATATTTTCATTACACTCATAATTAATACAGTTACAAATCATTACAGAAGGTTCAGTATGTCACTAGTCAATCAAGTATTAGGGTTAACTTTGTTTACTTTAAGCAGCTACTAGGGATATTCTAATGATATTCTTCTTGTAAAATGTAATCCAGAACTATCATTTTTGCCACAGGAGAACAGTTTTGAATTCACTGTATGGGCACTGCCCCACAACTGAATGCTCAAGCACAGTCAGACAATTTCCTTAATATATTTTTTAAATTACTTGCTAACAATGACCAGTATTTGAATGACTTTGGGTCAAGACGGTGGCCAAAGATCCAAGGTTAGTGGCTAACATTTAGTTTAAGGTGTTACTGGGAGTGGATAAGAGATAAATTTAAGCAACATGCAGCTTGAGGCTTTGGTATATGATTTCAAGTCCCTTTGCTTGGGTATTCTGGATGCCATAATTTGGACTGAGGTAGGAAAGATCAAAGATAGAAATGCTGAGAGACCTAATTTTCAAAAATATTGTCATTAAGTTTTCTAAATCTAATTTCTAAACCAATGAGATGAAACTTCTAAACTGTACTGAATATTGCTATTCAACAGCGAATTGTTGATATGACATTAATATGTCAAACATCTTCATAACTTGATTCAGTTGACTGTTATTTTTCTTAAAGGTATAAGTCTTTTACCTGTAATTCTTCCAATCTTTTTTGTACCATTGATAAAACTTCCAGCAAATCCTGAAACATGAGCTCCTAGGCTGTACCCAATTAGATGAGCATTGCTTCTGGAAAATTGAATGGATTCCTGGAAGATAGTGGCAACTTGATTTAGATGAAGAAATGTGAAAAGTAAACAGCGAAATATCTATTACAATCTAAGAATACTGTGAATTATAATACAAGAAATTTTTATGTTGATGGTGGTCGAATGAGGTGCATGAATCATTCAGTACATTTCTATTGGCTGTGTTATTCCTTGCTTCTTTTTCATGCAGCAGGAAAATGCCACACAGTTGGGCACTGCCCCTTATCTTCTATGTGCAGGAGCACCATCAGCACAGTGGAATTTTTGTGGTTGTTCGTTGAAACAGTCATTTGATTCAGATGTTCACTGCCTTTTGTCTGCAGCATTTGGCTTTCCTATGATTATAAAATGGATACTTGTTCTTTACCTTCAGGGTAAAACAGTCCTCTATAAAAAGTGCCTTGTTGTTTTTTTTTTGCTTGAGATTCCAGCACAAGCCAAACTAAAGGGATCAAAATATTGATCAGATGTGTTAAATGAGACAGCAATGGTATTTCTTGTGCAAAGATATATCTGATCTGTTACAAACCTATTGAAGCAGAATTGTCCTACTTTCTACCTAATGGACGCCGTGCACATCTTAAGCGTTTCACCTGAGCTGCAAGGCTCAAAGTTTCTCTGACTTGTAAAGAAAACTGTGGCATATTTTGCTTGCAGGAAAGGCAAAGCTTGCTTTGAATTTCTTTGTGGATGTTGCCTGTCCCAGTGGAGTGGCTGTGCAGTCTCAATACCAATCTTTTGAAGATGAGGTGAAACTTGGCAGAGCTCTTGTGAGAGAGACAGCTCTTCGAAATCACAAGATCTGACCGATTTTCTTGTCAGAGGATGCTGAAATGGATGCTGTTAAGCCTGTCACTGATCATGCCCTGTTAACTCTTGGAATAAGAGCACTAATATTTACTTATTTTTTATTCTTTATTAAAATGTTGTGCAGCACTGCAGGTTTTGTTACACCCTTTGAGAATCTTTGAAATAATTATCTGCCTGTAAGCAGACAGAAGCATAGCAGAAAGATGGTTGTGTGAGTTGGAATGGAGGGGATTTAACTGTTAAACTCCGGAGGGTTGCTCCTCAATATGAGGAACATTTACTGGTTGGACACATTCCTTGCTGTGAAAATTTATGGTATATTTAAATTCTGGAACTCATCAGAGTACAAGAGTAACTACCTACAATACTGGAGCAGGGAGTAATTTATCCAAGCCTTGATTTATTTGTTGACAGTAGAGAAATCACAGAATGTCTTTATTGTTGACAATGTGGTGTGTTCTCCTGGGAACTGATCAAAGTCCACCATTTGATTCAGTCAATAATTAAACAGCTTCAAAAAACTACTTTAGGCTCCAGCAACTTAAACTATATTTGACCAAGAGCTAAGGTTTCTTCTAATATCACAATGAAAAGCAGTGACTCTGACTTTCCTGTCTTCCCTTTCGTGCTTGCTGTCCCTAACTGGGCGTGGTACCTGACAGCTGCTTCTAGCCCTGCCATGCCTGCTTAGGCTTTCAGTGGTGTTTGCTACAAACCTTTCAGCCTTGCAGTGCGTTTCTCTTCCATCTTAGGCCTTCCCATATTTAAAGGAATGTATTCAAAAATTCATTGCCAGGTACAGAAGTATAATTTCATTTAAAATTAAGTAGCTTAACATTAGAGATTGATACAGGCAGAGTTGCTTTAGAGTTCCTGGTTTGTATGAGTGATTCTTATTCTACTGTTTGCTTTCTGCCTTTTCTTAAATTGTGCTGGAAACCAGTGATCCTCTGCAGACTTGGCTGCAGCCTTTTCAATCCAGCCATGGCCACTGCTCCCCATGTAGCAGGAGTCTTGATAAATAGTCCCTGCATTAGTGTGGCTCTGTACTCACTGCTGCCTCCATGTTGTCTGTTCTATGAAGCATGTCTGGCCTCTTGAAAGGTCTCCCTTTACATTCTGGATCTCTAAGCCATTATTTTATCTTAATATTTGGGAAACTGCAGTAAAAATAAGACACAGAATTGAATTCTGCATTAAAAGCAGAAGTTGGGCACAGATAACATAAACTCATTTTCCTTTACTAATATCTTGCAAATGATGATGTCTGCCTGTTTTCTACGTCTGGAACAAGGTCAGCTGCCTACACACATCCTAATGGAAAAGTCAAGGTTGCAGGAAACTATCCCACCTCTAAAAATATATAAAAATATTTTCATAAGTAGGACCACTTGTTTTTTCCTCTTGCACGATGAAAGTTTTACAAAGTCATACGAAATTTTATGGAAGAAAAACGTGCGCTTCATCAAAGAAACGTGAGTGACTGAAACGAAAGCATTAGCAAGCATAGCATTTCAGAAAGGTTGTGGAGGTGTAAGAACAAGTAAATACATGTTTTCCAGGGAAAAGTGTGTTGGTGTGGGAGTTCTCACCTCCAGCCACTGCAGGAACTGTGCTATCTCCTGTCCTGTGGTGCGCGTGTTCCGCACAGCGATGGGGTAGTGCTGGTGGGCCAGTGTGAGCCAGTCTGCAATGATCACGTTCATTTGGTTATGCTGAGACTTCAGGGCTGCTGCCATTTTCCAAATCCAGCTCTCTAATATCCCATCCACCTGTCATAATTGAAAAAAAACCCCCAAACAATAAGAAAACCATTGTTATGGGAAAGCAGTCTCTGCCAAATATTTGTTGTGAAAAAGACAAGAAAACAAAAACAGTGGTATGAACAGAGAGGGATTAATGCTGATAATTTAGGGGCTTCAGCCTGCTTCAGTGCTGAGAATTTTTAGGTTTTGTGGACCAGAAAAATTAAAGAGTCAATATAATAAGGGTATAATAGTGTATGTTTTGCAATAGGAACTCTTAAAAGTGAAAATTATGTCCCCAAATACTTTAACTCATCCAGAGATGAGTACTGGTCGTACTGGTGAAAAAGACAGACAGAAATGCCCAGGAAATGTCTGATTTCATTCAAGAGCAGCTATCCCTATAAGTATAAGCTAAAAAAATCAGAGAAGGGAAGCTGGAGGATTGCAGACCAGCAGGCATTTGTCATCTCTAGCCATTCCATTTTGAGACCTCCTTGTTTTGAGTCATTCTTTTTTGAATACCTGGTTACAATTTTCCTGCATCAAAGCATGTTTCTGATTTGATGGAGTAGAATTATTATTTAATCTCTCAGATTTGATTGTTCTTCTAGTTGTATGTATTTCCTCAATTGATAAAATAGCCTTATCTCTTCTAATGTATTAGAATTTGGGAGTCTCAGGTCTGGGATTCCACACACACTCCTCTAACAGACCAACACCTCTAAAAATTAAGTTAATGTGAATAATGAACTTCAGTGGCAGCAGCTTCAGGCCCGTGGTTTAAGGAGGATGTAGGTTTTGAACAAGTTTTTCTTTGCAAGGCTTGGCTTTTATTTACTAAGGGAGTTAAATGTATCTCTCTTATTTTCTAAGGGAGTTAGGTGCATCACGGCAGGTGTTCAAAGTTCCTCTGCATATTTGCAGATGTGCAAGAGAGATCCATTGTGCCCCCTTATGCGATTCCACTGGTTCTATGAGAACTCAAGGATCTGTTAAAATTACTTAGTTTCTTATCCTGCCTTTCCTTTTGTTCCTTTTCTTTTCCAACTGAGAAACTGATGAAAAGTCACTCTTAGTATTGGCATACTTTTGAGTAAGTTTTTTTTGGTGAATTGGTTTTTTACAGTTTAACTGGAAGCTGTTCAGCAGTAATTCACTGATGTTGAAGGCTTTGCTTTCAACTGAAGGGGCTTGTGGAGAAGTTCTTTCTAAAGGTATATCTGTGAAAAAGATGTGGGGTATTGTGGGCACTCTTCAAGAAGTCTGTAAATATCTGGCAGTGAATGTATCAGAGCAATGAAACTGGTATTCAGCTCTCCAGGGCATAGCACATTAATGCAGCTAGTTGTTCAAGCTCTGCTGGCTTTAAACCAGGGCTGCATTTAATCCTTGGCATGGGAGTCCCATGTGAGAAATTGCTCATAGACCGTTCCTTCAGAATCTGTCGGGAATATCCACTTTGTATTTTTTCTACCCATGATAGCTGCCAGTGAAATCTATCATCTTTGTATCACAGCCTTACTTTTGAAGTCGCTTCTGGAGCAGAATGAGAAGGAAAGTATATCAAATCGGATGTAATATGAATTAAAAATAAAATGTGAGTTCATACCGACCAGCCATGGACTATCATCACCAGAGGAAGAGAGGCATTGAAACTGCATTTGTCAAGAGTCTCCAACTGATTAACAAAAATCTGGCAGCTGCCTTCAGCTGTATCTGTATAGAGTCGAAATTTGGTTTTTAAGTTTTGCTGATCTTTCTTTGTTGTAGTGTGTTCACTCTGTGATCCCAGTGCCTCTGAAATGAAATTTGTGACAACAGTCATAACAGGAAGGAACTGAAAACCTGAAGAAGTTACTAGTGCAGCACAGTTTATAAAACAGTAAATGAGTAAGCTTGGAACTCTTCCTATGTCTAATTGTTTCTTGTTCCAGCTGGGCCTAAGCTGTACATTTTGGGTCAAAAAAGTGTTCTCTTTCAAAGTGTAAGATTGTCGAGATGTGCCTTTGAGTCCCTCTATGTGAACAGTAGCAGTTACACAGGAATAGGGATCTGATTGCAGGGCCTTTATAAATGCATAAGGATTGTAAGAGCTCAGTACAGGTGTTACAGCTTGACCATGGAGTGCACAGACAGGAACATTCAGAGGCTCTTCACTCTGCAGAGCTCTATTAATGTGCATTTGCTGGTAATTGCTGAGCAAGCATCATTACACTAAAATCGCCATTTTATTCAGGGTTATAACTGCTCAGAGACCCGGGTGACTACTTAAAACTATTAGACGACATCATACTTTTTTTTTTTTCCTGTGAGAAGGCAAGATGAAATTTTTTTCTTTTAGTTGTAATACTTTTGGTGATTTTGTTTATAGGTAAAATAGCTTGGTGCATTTAGGACAACATTTTCAGAAATGTCTGTTAAGTAAGAAAGTAGGGGCAGTGTGGTCTTATGACATTGTGACCTTAGAAGGCAAAATGTAAAATATAGAGCAATTGCAGAAAAATAGAGTAAAATAAAGCAGAAGCTTACAAAAACCACCTTGTGACAAGCAAGCCTTTCTAGTGAGACTTCAGAATATTTATTTAGCTGGAAAACTCCATATAATAAATATTATTTAAGCTAGAAAAAATGGGGTTTAGTAGAAGAGAAGATGTGATGAACTAGAAAGAAAGAGGTTACAGTTTCTAGCATTGGAGTGGGAACATTTAGATTGGAGAGATTTTACTAATGGAGTTCCTTGGGGAAGTTTTTTGACAATCTTGTTTTAAAATTTCCATTAAAGCAGCAGGAAAGGTACAAGACTGACAAAACATGGGATGCCCTTGCTAATACTGGGAAGACCAAACCATTAAACCTTAAGAGCCAGATGACAACTTGAAAATACAGCAAGAGAAACTGGTAGAAATCTCATACTATGAAGTGCAGGGTCATACAGTTGATAGGAATTTCTCTGTAAATGAGACTCATCAATTGGAAGTGACACAAAGATAAAAAAACTTGACTGAAGTAATCAATAACAAATCTGACCATAAGTCACTGCTATCATTTGACTGTGAAAAAGGAAAATATAATTCCAGGGTGCATTAAGGTAGATGGTTTTGGTAGGAAGAGAGGCTGTCAATTGTGAGTAAAAATAGGTAAGTAAATCCAGAACAGTGTGCATAGCTCCTGTTGCCAGGTGCATCTGTAAGAAAGATGTGGGGACATTGTGGGCACTTTTCAAGAAGTCTGTCAATAATTGGCAGTGAATCGATCAGAGGAGTGATACTGGTAGTTTCATTTCAAATGAAATTGGTGGTTCAGGTGCTACCAGTTCCATGAATTCCATCTGCAACAGCTGCTCACCAGCACCACTGAAATAGTCAGGGAGGAGGCTTTTGTTTTAATTAGGCCCAACATGTAATGAAATATTACCGGAGGTGAAAATCAAATATTTTATTCAATGAGAAGTTAAAATTATCTGTGTTGTAACAGCACTGAAATTAGTTAAATTTTAGTTCTTATTTTTATTGCATAAAAGTTCCTTAATGAAACATTAATATCAGAAAGATTGTATTTTGTCTTCTAAGACAACACAGTTCTTTTTTCCTTTCCTTTGGGGTTTTTTGGGGGGTTTTTTTGGTACATCGAAACTCTTATTTCTGTAGATGTCTTTAGAAAATACCTAAAATCATAGACTATTGATCTCTGTATTATATCTGCAAATCTATCCTGGGGTTCTGTGATGTTGTTGTCTTGATGAGATTTTGGTAGTTTACAAGGAACTTGTGATTCATTTTCAGGGGACTCTGTCCTGCAAACAGGTGTTGTGACCTGAAACTCCCTTGTTTAAATGTCTGCAGGAATAGCATCTTGTGATGCACAGTGCAAAGAACCCCGGTGTGGAAGTGTGCTGGGTTTAGGTCAGACTGTGGTTTTGCCTCATCAGTTCTGTTACAAACATTATTCCAGGTTTAATTTCACTGTAGTGATAAGACAGCATATTTAATTTGTTTATGTGCATAGCAGTTCTGGCAAGAAAATTCCTAAACTGACGTGCACGGGATGTGCACTGTTTCTATTTGTTGCTAATTACTGTTCATTTCAGTGAACAGACAATGTTATGTTTCATAGCTGGGAAAAATTATTGAAGAAATTTATTCAGCCTTGTACAAGAGTTGGAATTTTAAAAGCTTCAAAGTTACAGAAGATTTTGTTGATAAAATTTGTAGCTTCAGTGTCTCACATTTCGTTTCCTTTCCTTTTTACTGTCATAGGACTAAGTCTGATCACTTCTCTCTTAAAATGCCCACTTTAAAGATTTTCTTTTGGATTTTTTTTTTTCTCTTGCAAAGGACTTAGTTTCTGAAGTAAGTAATATCAGGAAAGGGTGAATGTACATAAAGAACTGAAAATTAGAAAGAACTTTAATGATGTTGATATTCTTATCTTCTGGTTTATTCAGCCTTTGGAGAGTAGTCTCTACACAAAAGTAAACATTGTGTTCTATTTTTAGCACCAAGAGGAAAACAAACAAAAAAAAGTAGCTTGTGCCTGTTCCATTGTACCTATCCTTTCTTTGTTTAATGCCTTGTTTTCATTTTCTTTTTGCTCTGTCAGTGTTTGTGCAATGCAAAGGCGCTTTGTCACTCTGTACTGTTTGTACATAGTGCAGAAAACAAATCTGATAAAAAGCTGTTTTCTTTAGACACCGGCTGGAAAGTACTGCACTGCTTTAATGGCTGAGCATTGTTTTGCTGGTAAATCTGGGAGAGGGGATTAAAAATACTGCTTGAACTTCTTGGCTGTCTAAAGTTAAAAGTTCCTATAGATCAGATGTGTTATTCAGCAAGGAACTGCATCAATCTGCTAATCCATGTCATGACTTGGAGAAGGAAATCGTGTCTGAAGAGCCTGGCTTGCACAACAGACTCTTGCAGAAAATGTCATAGCAGTGACTCAGTGACATGGCCGCAGGGAGCTGGGCAGTTTCATAGGTCACTTTGCAAAAACAACACAATTCAACCGCTAAAGATTTTTTTCATGGTAATTACAGTTAAGCATGCAGAGATCTCTCTGAGCCTCCAAAGAGTTTTGCTTAAGAAAAATACCAGGTGAGCGGGTTGCTGACTTAATTTCCTTTTTCTCAGAAGATCCTACTCTGACATGAATTCTTTCAGCAAAGGCAATGCAGTGTGGCCACACTGTTCTGCGTGCTTCCATAAATTCCCTTCCCACAGAGCAGCAATAATCATGAGAGCAAGAAAAGCTATTGTGAATTCTTGATGCCCCGAAGGAGGGAGGTTCAGCCTTTACTTTGTATTAACAATGTTTCTGTGAGGTGCAGTAAAGACTGAAGGCTGGGTTTGTAAACGCCACTCATTGCAACGTGCCAGATTCTTGTAAAATGTTTTGGAGTTAGTTTTGGGCAGACAAACCAGAGGATTTTCACATTTGACCTGAGATAATCATATTTTCTTATTGAAAAGTAAAATGAAGAGAGATTCCCAGTTGAACAAAATAAGCTGGTTAATCCAGGCAACTGACTTGGATATAATCACCCCAAAAGATAAGAAGGCGTTCCTAAATATAGAATTTTGGAGTCTCTTCTGAAATTTCCAGGTGTGGTAGCACTGCTTTAAACTTGTTAATGAAAACACTACTGGAAATTAGACAAAGGTTTAGATGCTGTCCAGGCTTTGAAACTATAAATATCCTATGCTTTTCTGGGGAGAGATCCACAATCTAAATATATTTATGTATCATGTCTGATTAGGTATAAAAGTACAGGTACAAAATATCTGCTTCATAGCACAAAAATCGCCTAAACATGTGAAGTAATGAGGATGAAGTATGGTAGAACTATCTAATGTTAAGAGCAGAATTTCAGTATTTGCTAAGTCATATACTTTAAATTCATCTTACAGTACAGCATAAAAATTTTGAGTAAAATTGGCATTTCCAAGTAAGGAAAGTAGCTTTTCCGCTTAAGAAAAATAATGTCCAGCATCCTTCTTCCTGCCAAGGAACTTAGGTTGAAGAGGATATTTCAGTGGCTCTAACCTAATCCTTAGACAATTGAAAAATTAATTAAGTAAATGTGAACAGCAGTTTGAAATTTGGGCTGTTGGTGTGTGTGAAGGATACATAAAAATCAGACACATCAGGATGTGAACACACACTGCTATTTCCAGGTCCTGGCTGCTGTGTGAGCCCAGCAGCAGCCTCCCTTCATGGTCATTGTGCACTTGTCTGAGCCCTGACAGACCTCTTGCATCTTTTGGGTGGCTTTTCCTGCTTACAGGGAAATGTTTCCCAGAGTATGTATGTATTGTAGCCGTATTTTAGTGTCACCAGTAGCCAACATTGCAGAAACAAGTGACACAACGATTCCCCAGAACCAGAGAATTCTGTTGTGAAATTGAGCAAAGGCAGTGATGTGTTAATAATTTTTGTTTGTGCCATGGAAAGTGGAATATGTCACAGATCCCCTCATTTCCAATGGCAAGATTTTTTTTTTCAATCACTTAAAAGGAGAGCTACTATCTTGGCAGTGTTCAAGTCTCTCAATTTGACAAATACTTCTGTAGGGCTTTTCTTTTTAGTTGATTTTTATTGTTCCTGTCACTTCAAGGTTTTTGAATGTCATAAATGAATGGCTGATAATTCCATCTCATGTAGTTCTTAGGGGAGAACTCTAAAACATGTAACTTTATTTTTGGGGCAGGATGGGGAGAGGGTTTTTTTTGATTGCTCCAGAGTCCCAGGCAAGATAAACTGTCAAAACTAAGGTCTGTTGTTCTTAAATTTTTTCATATCCCCATGTAGTTCCTTTGTGTTTTCACTCTCCTTAAGTTGCTCACCTTGCCAAATGAAGAGTAGGTATCACTTAGCAAAGAATGAATGAAAAGAAAGCAAGAAAAAGCTATGACAATTGGATTAAACATTAGCAGGTCTGTTTGGAAGAAGACAATTTTAAAAAAAGGTTCCCTTTCTCTTCAAGTTTAAATGAGTGATGAGATTAGATGAGTAATACTATTGAACAAAGGAAAAGTATTCTGAGCTGTGATTTCTTGTTTCTCTTGTCCTGTGTGCATGCAGGCATCCAAAGGTGAGTGAACCTTTCCATGAGTGTAGTTTGTACCCAAACAGCCACAGAGGAGAGTAGAGATGATTACCTCACTTGTTAGCCCTCTGATAACACTTTTAACCCTCTCTTGGGAAACCCAAGGGGAGAGCACATAAAATTGCACATTTCATACCGAGTGTCTTCTCTGTGTGTGTCCTGGCTTTCAAACCATCCAGACAATGCTGTGGGAGGTGGCATTAGAGAGTCTTGAAACTGGAGAAGGTTGTGTCTGGAAAGAGGCCAATGCAAAATTCACTGAGGTGGCACCGAGGCAGTGGCACCTTCAGTGGAAAGTGTGTGAGATGCCTGGTCAGAAATCAGCTCTGTGCCTCTTGGGGGTGATTCTGGCTCTCTGTGATTCTTGACCATTAGAGTGCAGAGGATACCTTCTTGTTTTCTTTGAAAATCAGACCCATCCTATGTCTACCAGAAGCCAAATTTTGAATTCTTCACTAAAAGATGATTAACAGTGGCAAATCTATTTTCTGGTGTCTAAATACTGCTGATCTTTCACGAAATCTTTATTATCAGGCACTTCTCTCATGTATTGAAGCATAGTGGTCTGAGCAAATCTGTAAAAACTCATCCCACTATTGAACAAAGGAAGGATTGTTCTGTTCTGCTCTCCCTAATCTTTGTTCCATTCAGGGAATAGTACTAAGCATCCAGAAGTCTCAGTCTGAGTGGTGACTTGGCATCTAGTCCATTAAAATTTTTCTATTTCCAAGAAACCTGTGTCTTAGAGGAAATATTGGGAGAATTTTAAAGGATATGTTCTTGGGAGCTCTATTTTGCTTTAATCTCTCTCTCCTCCCTTTCTTCTTGTCTCCTTTCCTCTTGTCTTTCCAGTAAGTTCCTGTTTTTTTCCACTGTATCCTTTGATTTTTTAAATAATGATTTTTTAAAATATAGAATTGTTTTGTTTGACTGTTTTTGTGTGAAAGCCTTAGTTAAGCCAAAATAACTGAGAGGAAATCCTGTTTTTGCAACAGATAAAAACTTTTTGCTTTGACAATCCCTAGGTGTGCTTATCTAAGCAAGAGTTTGATGGTTTCACAGATATGGTATTAAAAGGCTTTGATCATTTAAAGTGTATCCTGAATTTCTCCAAACTGATCTTTTACAGTAAATAACTGTAGATATTTCTCCTAAAACCTCTGCAGTGCACACTGTTTACAAAAGTTATTTCCATGCAATTTTGCCTAGAAATTAGACTTTATAATCAAATACTGAATGAATTAGTTTTAAAATTAAACTCTTTATTAGGAAGAAGAATTTACTGGGGGCGAATTTTAAGTACATTCTGTGTACAGAACTAGTCTTAGACTTTTCATTAATGCTGTCATGCAAATTTTGTTAAAATTTCACTTGTATGGATGAACAGAGGCCAGAGTATAACAATTGCCATCACTTGAGCCATAGCCCACAAAGAATTTCTCAAGTGCATTTGTTTGGTACTCTAGTACAACTCTCCTTTAGTAAAGGGGCCTCTCAGTGGTGTCCTACAAAGATTTGTCTCTGTAAGTTTGGGGTGAGCCATTATTAAAGTTGGCAGAGTTGTTGCTGAGCTCTGCAGGCCTTTCCAGGAGTCCTGTGAAAACTATTACAGAAGATACCATTTTGTGGAATCCTTGATACTATCTGCATAGTACAGTGCAAAATGGTACTAAAAGTATTACCAGCATTGAAAACTTTTCATAGGAGTTTTATCCCTTTTACCCATAACACCAGACACCTTTGCACATTGTGATTCCAGTCATAGGGAAAATATGTACAAAATGATAAAAACTGCTTTTTAAAAGTCATGATGCTAAGGTCCAGTGAGTTAAATGGCTAGACATGTGATTTGTGTCTCATTCAAAGCCTTAAATCTCAATTTCAAGTGAAATAAAGCTGTCTCTTGGCAGCACTGCAAGGGCACGCAGTGCTGCAATTTTAACCTGTTACTGCAGTGCTGGGCAAAATACAGTTTCTGGGCCTCTGGCAGTATTTGAGGTTGCGTGTAGAATTCCAAATTTGAGATGGGCAGAGAAAAAATACTTGTTTTGTTTCCTAGTAACTTCAAAATTTGTAGGTTTTCAAGGGGTTCTGAGACCAAAACTTGGAGACCAGAAGCAGTAAATATGTATTAGAGGGCAGCAAAGTAGTGCTATGTAATAGTATAATGCTATGTTAGAGTATAATTTGGTTCATAATTGTCCATGATAGCTCTGTAAATGATATAATTATCTTATGTTGTGTAAAGTGCATGCACACATGGAAACATGTATATTTAGAATATATATACACACCGTTGTTAAATGCTATTTATAAACACTACAATGCTTACCTACACTTAATAAAGCGTGTGACATTCCCCTCATTCTTACAGCATTTAATGTGAATGAAACATTACTTTGGCCATCTATCTTAGAAGATTCAAGTGTTTAATATTCAGAGATCATATACCAAAAAAGTGCAATTTCTAAATCTTTACTGTGCATCTGTGCATTGCTGAGCACTTTTTCCAGGCCCAGAGCATGGTTCTTAATGCAGACGAAGGACTTGTGAACTGAACAGCTGCAGTAGGTTGGATAACCTTCAAAATGCTTCAAAAGGCATAAGTCAACCACTAATTTTCAAGATAAATTTAAATTTTTTTTCTAGACCATTCAGTATTGATAGCTCTCTGATGAGATTTTTAGGGGGTCTCTGGTTAGATCTGTTATTTCAGTTCCTGTAATCCTAGGTTATTTGCCTTTTGCAACAGTATGTCACATTGAAGAAAAATTTTTAACATTCATTTTCAGTTGGATCATTTTTTATTTATATGGGGTTTTTAGCAGTTGTAGACTGACAAGAACCAAACTGGGAAGACTTAAGTTGCTTTCCATATTTTGAACACAAAGGAATTGATGAACAAAATCACTGTGTTCCAAAGTGAACAACAATATGATTGTTAATGTATTTGATTTTTAGTGTATCCAAAAGCACACATAACTAAACCTATTGTGCTAAACCTATTGCCAAACAATTGGGAAAATCAATGTATGATCTGAAAGTATTATTTGGAAATTTGGAATTCCTGTTCCAAAAAGCGTCTCCCAATAATTTGCACTAAGTAGTAGTGGACAGCAGAATGAACTGAGAGCCAGGGACAAACAAAGGGTTCTTCAGGGGTGGAACAACCCAGGGTTGCTTCTATTCATGCTGATTTTGGTCCGTGAACAGGAAATGTCAGTCTCCCAGTCAGTCAAACCCTTTTTGTGAACATGTTCCTGATGCTAAATACTATAGTTCAAGCAAAAATACATTTTCTCCCCACATTTGCATTGTTTTCCTACTTGGGATGGGGTTTTATTTTATAACTAGTTTCCATAGTTGTAAATACAAACTTTCTTATTTTATCAGCTGCCCTTGATCGTTCTCTTCAGACTTTCCACCTTCACAAGTTAATGAATTTCAGAAGAGAAATCATTCCCTGGAGTTTCTTTGATCTCTGCTTGTGATGCCTTGTTGATGAGAAATTTATCATAAATTAGCTGAACTATGAATGAGTTGTTGAAATTTTTCCCACATCAGATTTGCTGGTGGATGTTTAATGAAGCTGCCCTGTGTTCTGTCACCAGGAGTCGTTCAAGGGAATCCAACAGGGCAGCACCATGAAAGGATGCTGAGGCCAAGTTTGCTTTGCTTTGCAACGCAAAATGGATCTGCTTTAGTGGGAAAAAAATCAACAAGCATGGGCAATATTAAATTTTGCTATAAGCTTGTGGTGTTTATTTGTTTGAAGTATTAAACCTTTCCAAAAGGAGTGTCAATTTTACTGAGGCCTCATCTTCTAGGAGTGGGGATTTTGATTGTGATATTTGCTGGGATTAAAACAGAAGACTCCTCCATAAACTTAAAGCTGGGAATGGAATCATTAAACAGTGGATATGTTAAATCTGACAGTCTGGAAAACAAAAGCAAAGGCAAGAATTCCGTTGCCAGACGCTGCAAGGGAAGATGTTCAGAACTGATCTCACAACAGCAAGGGTAACAAAAAGCCTGCAAATTTCTCTTTGAAGAGATTAATTTAAAATATTGTGAGCAATATGAAGAAGAAATGGATGTGTTTATGCTACCTTGTTCTTCCTAAATGTTAGTTTTTAGATTGAGTTTATCTATATTCTCCTTGGGTTTTAAGCTATTCATTAACAAGACTTTCTGGACTCATAAATAATCCATGTAATGTACACATTAGTACAGGAGAGTAATTTCCCTAAATCTAATAACTGAGAGTTTTTATTTGCATTGTAGTTGTACCTAGAGCCCTGTTCAGGATAGGAGCCCCATTGTGGCAAATACTGCCAACCATCCAAGATTAGGGGATTGGGTTTTTGTTCCCCTGAGAATCAAAGTGATTTAGCAGAATTTTTAATGCATTTGACTTTTCATGTCCTTTTCATGTCCTTAAACTTCACTTCCTCTCGTCTTTAGGTATATAAGTTTATATTCTTAACTCTCTAAGTTTATAATCTTACATCTTTCAGATAATCTTATGTGTTCAGTTGACATATTGGAGCTAATTTAAAAAAAAAAGATGTTAGAGTGGCTGTACCACACCCCAGTGGGAGCAGGGATACATGACTGAGCATGGAGGCAGTCAGGAGGAGACACTGTTGCTCCTCAGGGTGCTGGGTGCTGCGGGCGCTGCAGCTTTCCAGGGGTGAGGATCTCTGCTGAGCTTTGCTGTGCAGGGATGCTGTGCTGCCTCTTGTAGGGTGTTGGGACACCAAGCCTTGCCAGGCCATGCACTGTCACACTTTGCTCTCTAGGCACACGAGACTCAGGAAGATTTTGCTGGTGAGGGGGGAAACCTCAGCTCCCCAAGGCAGAGCGCAGGCCTGGTCCTGGGAATTGTACATCCATGGAGGTGATAATGGAAAATTCAGAGGACCCAGTCCCCATACCTGAGCGGTTCAGCCACGATTCTTGCACTCATTTGATTCAGTTCACTCAGCCAACATGTGAAAATGAATTTTTCTTTCTGCTGTGTTAGTTTGCTGTTGGCTTAGGAAGCTAAAAAGACTCCTGCAGAAACTGCAAAAGTCAGCATAAGGAATAAGAAAAGAGATCACAGAGCTGATCAGGCAAATTCTTCCAAAACCTCCAAATGTAAAAATCGAATGGAAGCAGGTTGCATCTAAAGACTTAAGCAAAAGGTTTGTCGCCCAAAAGCAGTGATTGTAGAAAAATTTACATTTTAATTTACTCAAGATTGTTCTGTGAAAAATATCACAGCCCACTTAAACCTTTTCTTATTTTTCTATTAGCATAAGAAAAGGTATCTTTGAGAGTACTTGGAAAGCTGATTTTATAATCCCTATATTCATTTGCCTAGCAGAGTATGTAGCCTCAGAAGTTAAAAATTCTCCAAATAGTTACAGACCAATTGTGTTTGGGCAACAATGTGAAACTTCTCTGAGTTGGCTGAGAAAGCTTAATGACACATTCCTCTGTAGTGCTTGAGAGCACAGCACAGCCAAAAAGCCTTGTGAATGCAGTGTGGGGGAAAGGAGCGGTTTGTTACCAATCCAGAAGCAGCCATCTCACATGCACAAGCCCAGAAGAGAGATCAGTGGCTCAGCTGAACAGCCTGCTAGCCAGTTTTGCTGCTTGCTGAACAACTGCCCTTGCTGAACCCAGCACACCTACAAAAAGCACCAGGACAATGTCAGAGTGGCAGATTTTTCCAGCCCTTCTGTGCCAAGTATGGATGTGACGCGTAAGGGCGTCAAGCAGCTGCATTAGGGCCCACAGTTGGAAGGGACAAGGCTGAGCTGTGAGCTTGTTCCTGTAATTCTCTGGGCAGGGACACTCCGTAGGGTGCAGCAGCAGCTGGGTGCCACTGCAGATCAAAGTGTTGGAGCTCTGGTTCTCTGGGAATGGGGGAGACAGCAGTAACTGGGGAGCCGGAGACCTGAGTGCACAACTGTGGAGATTACCTTTCTGCATTGTTCTCTTAACTGCTCGAGTTTGTCAAGAGCTGCTTTACCATATTGTGCATAGGTGGTGCAAATAACACCATAGCTCATGCTTCTGACTTTGGTTGGCATGTTTTATCTAGAATCTGTCATACTTTGTAGGGCAAAGAAAGTGGAACTGCTATTCGTATGCAAAGAATTAAAGACACAAAATGGGAGGGAATCTTGTGTAAAGCAGTAGTTAAAGGTTCTTCCAGAAGGCTTCTTTTTTTCACTATATAAATTCACTCTGCAGTTTAAAATCATCTTTTTTTTTTTTCTACAAAAACTTTTGTAACAATAGAAAGAAAACTATTTAGATGCAGAGTTTCCTTTGTATGTAAGAACCTGCATGTGCTTCAGACTGTATTCAGATCATATTACAACAGTGGACTGGCATCCTTGTCTGTATCCATCTGTACCAGCAAAGAGGTTACCACCTCCAGCTTTTTGTCACCTCCCACCTGCCAGAAATCACCACCTTTACTGTTCTGTTGCCAGTGCTACAATGTTGCCCATTTCCTGCAAGGAAAATCGGCTAGGTTACCTCACATCACCTGTTTTAACTGTTGAAACTGGTCTCATTTATATTGCTTGAAAGAAATTTGGGCATGTTTATGTGAGCTCCTACAGGAGTTGGATAAAAGTGGTAGCTGCCAGGAAACGATAAAAGTGGGTGGAGTGCTACAGGCAGTAGTCCTCAACTGACCAAGGATGTTTGTTCATGGCCTGACACACATACATGCAGTTATTGACTAACTTCTGGAAAACTGCCTTACTGATATTTATTCTTCATTCCTTACACTTTGAAAATGGAGATCAGCTATACTGGCTTGGCTGTGATGCTCACGCAGTTCTACTGTGGACATTAGAATCTTTTCATTCCTTTCACTATTGTATAAATATACAGAAATTAGCTATAAATAGACAGAACCCATGCATTTTATTGTCGTCTTCCAGCAAGCAGTTTTCAAAGCATTTTTCAAATTTCTGTGCCCAGAAATAATTTCTAATTGTTCACTTTTATTAAATAACAGAAAGCCCTCTAATTATCCCAAGGCTTGCTTTCATCTCTAAGCCATCATTTCGTTCATCTCTAGTGACCAACCTGGTAGTACAGTTGGAAGATAAACAGTACAGATAAACAGAATTATTTGCCTCATCATGTCATGCCTGGAACACCAAGTAGGTGATTTTATCAGCCTTGTTATTTGGCACTACATTTGGTTTCAGAATTCTCAGAGCTAAATTTTTACTTAAAAACAAAGCTATAATAGTCATAGTTTATGTGGCTAAGTCACAGAAGGTGATAATGTATTATACACTGCCAGAACATTTTGTTTTCCATGTCTCCTCTCTCTGGTTCATTGCATCATTTCCTTTTCCCTCTGGTCCATCCCTTTAAAGCTGTGATAATGTCCAGTAAACATGCACATCAGATCCTCAGTTTTAAAAACACATTGTGTTTAATATTTGCTTTAGAAAATGCAGCCACCTTTTGCATTGTGCTGTTTTGTATGGACTGAGAAAATCCCCATGCCCAGACAGACAATTTAAATCTTCCCTGTCATATAGCAAAGCAACCAAATATAGCACAGTGCGTGTGTTTTCCCAAAAAAGATACTGTGTGTAATGCTGCACATGGGACATCATCCTATCATCAGAGCAAGTTCTAGAGCTGAAGACTCTCCTGTTTCCCTGAATGTCTTCATGACTTCACACTGAAAAACCAAACCCACCCAAATCCATCGTCACCTCTGCTAACTTGGTCAGTAAAAGTCTGCATGATGCAAGAAGTGATCTCAGAGTGGATACTGCTTTTTAGGCTGGAATAATGTGAATGGTTTAGTGCCAGCTGCCAGCACTGCCTTTGTCCACTGCAGAGTCAGCTCCAGCCAAGTTTGTTCTCATTCATGTCTGCATCTTGGCTGAAGAATGACATTTCTGGTAAAAAAAATAGGAAATAAGCAGAGCATCACCAGCATACTAATGAACCTCAAATTCCCTTGCAGCCATAGTAGGCCAGTGAATATGCTGAATGAACCCCACAGCATTGTGACAAGGGGGCATGTGCCACAGTCTTCACCATCCTGTTCTCAGGTTCTCCTGGGCGACCTCTGTTGAAACATGCAGAAAAAAAATCTACAGGAAAAGCCATTTATTCCAACAGGGCAGTGATTTTCTTGGGCTTATCAGAGGCTCATAAGTGTAACGAAACCAGCATGGACATTTGCACGCAGAATTTTTAGTTAAAATGTGCAACAACTGCATTCTGCGCTTTACTGACAGGGAATAATGGTAGCAAAAATATTGTGTCAATTCATTCTTCTTGTGCTCTTTGTATAGCCATAAGGAGAGGGATAATGTGCACCCATGCTGATATCTGGGACAATGTGGGAATTAATGATAACAGGGAGGCAAAGGTCTGTGCATCCACATTCCCTGGCACAGCACGTCAGACTCTTGCTCCTGAGTTTTTCCTCTCAAAGATGCACACCGTGCATTTCAGTTGTAATAACTATAACTATTTTCTTTCTATTCTGTAATGAGAAAAGAAGTGAACACAGGATGATTTTTAGTCAGGGAGTTATGGGTGTTGTTTTGTTCTCTTTAAAAGCTAACACAGTATGTTTAATTTCAGAAAAACTGTTATTCAAGATCAATAAAATGTAAAATGTTTAAAAGAAAAGAAAAGAATGTTCCTAGCAATATTTTTTTTTTACTGCTTGATCAGATACATAAAAAATTATTTATGGCAGAAAAAGAAAGATATATTTGAACCTAATTCGTCACAGAAATAGTTCTTACTAGACTGAAGCTACTGGGCAATAGATTTGGAGGATACTGAGGGAAATCTTGGTCAGTGAGTCCTTTTGTATTGAATGAGCATGTGAGTTTGGCTGTGTGACACAGCAGGCATGAGATCTGCTCATCATTAAATTTACTGCTGTCTTTTCTTTTTTCCAAGTAATAAATTGCCTCTGGTTTGGAAATTTTAAAAATCCCACCTTTGTCCTAATAGAGTTTCGGATAGCTATAGCTGTGGTAAACAGAGTGATAGAACATTTGAATTACTAGATTTATGATTTATGATTTTCTATGAATTTTATGTAATTATTTCTCACTATCAATTGAGAAATTATGTTTATTTTCCTGTGAATGAAAATACTTCTGTTTTTCTGCCAAAATGTTAGGAAGGTATGAAATTAATAATTTCTATAATTATTTATTCTGTAGAGCCTTAGTGATAAAAGTGACTTTACCTTAACATAAAGAAAGAAAAATAAGTAACTTCAATCAACCATTGAGGATATGACAACCCAGTGGAGAGTAGCAGGAGATGGTTTATGATAATTTAATTATAGAAAGAAAACCCCAGCTTATACTGAGATAATTGTTGAAAGTCAAAGAGAACTTTAAAGAAAAAAAACTAAACAACCCCCACTCCATCCCAATTTTAGTTCAGTGCTATGATTGTTGTCCTGCCTATTTTGTGTGTCCCTGGTACAATCTGGACAACACTCAACAAAGTGAGAATTTATAACCAAATTCAATGTAGGGTCCACTTTGGCTGCTGTCATTGGCAGCAATGGGAAGCCACCTCTGTTCTGCCCTTTCCAGGCATCGTGTCTAATATTGCCGATGGGACACTGCTGCAATTGCATTTAATGATTGACATTTCAGACTTTGCTGTTTGTCTGAGTGGTCTGGGGTTTTCTTTTTGTTTTTAGATTTTTTGGCTGGGTTTTCTTGTGGGTTTTTGTTGTTTGGGGTTTTTTTTTAAGTGTCTTTCTGCTAATAGATAATCCACATGCAACTGTGTTGATAGCTGGTGTGTATTATTGCTTCTTAGGCCCTGAATCTGTCAGCTGGAGATACGTCACATATTTTCCATGGGGGCTGGCTCAGTTCTTAGAAATGAAAGTGAAGCTCTTTGTTGCCTTTCTTATTCATTTTGTTTTGCAGCAGTGCCATGGGTTTTGTTCAGATTTATGGGAGACTGCCTAGACTAAACAACTGCCACGGCAAGCAGCAAAAGTCACACTCTATTCAGTTCATTTTGAATGAGAACCATCTATTACCCCTCTACAGTGATTTTAATAGCTCCCATATTTTTCTGCTATAGATTCACATAAAGGGCATGTTATTTTTTAAAAGATAAATACATGTTCTTCTACCTGGACCTGACAAATCTATTAGCCAAACCTTCCATTAACAGAAGAAAGAGCTTCCTTTATTTTACACAGGTTCTTTCTTAACCTTTAAGGTAATTAGCTGTAATTATGCTTCTATGTAATGATGGAGTTGATATTATAAGTACTCTGAATTTTAGCTTTAAGCAGCACTTACTCTAATTTCTGTGGTGCTATGCAGACCTGAGGTAGTGCTCTGGCTTGTAGCCACCTTTGGGGTTACATTTGTTGAAATAGGGGGAGAATTATTCCTTAAAATGGATGTTCATGTTGTCCTAAGCATAGTTCTTAGACTCTCAGCTTTATTGTGTCTTTTATTAGCAGCTTTACAATTTACCTGATCCTGGACAAGGGCTTTTTGGGAATGGAAGTAGGGATTTTTTGGCTTTTATTAACAAACCTAATACTGGTATAAGCTTATTTTTGGGGACAGGCTCTGCTCCACACGTGTTTTGTAGCTGCTGCCCTATCTGGACAGAGCTCTTCAGGACAAGTAGAATAATTGGGTAACATAAAAGGTTTACAATTGTTTGTACAACCTGTGGCATAGTGGTTCATTTTATAAAACTGTCCTGAGAGATCCTCAGCCACTCTTGTCAGCTGAACTTTGCTAGGCTGCCACACTTAACTGACTTGTAATTTTCACATCAAAATATTTTTATGTGTATTTCCTGCTATATCGGACTGAACGTCAGAAGATGCAGGAAGCATCCCAGAAATCATAAGAGAGGCCACAAAGACAGGGCAGTATTTCTCACAGTGCTTCAGTATGTTTGCAGTTCCACCTAGAATCAAGTGGAAATGAAGTAACAATAAATTTGTCAAAAATCAGTGACTTTTCAGTTTAATTTTAAATGTTCTTTATCTGTTAGAGTCTACCCAGCGATTTGCAGAATTGTCTCTGTTTCCTTCACATATGCAAAATAATTCATTTATTCCCAATAGAGTTGTCTGAGTTGAGCTTTTCTTGGCAAATTTAGATAATAAAATGTTATTTATCTGAAATATACATGGAAGAAAAAAAGAAATATAATTTAAGTATTTCCCTTCAAATTCTAGATAGAATTAAATTATTCCTTCTTATAAGAGAAATGGATGATAGAAGTATCTTCTCATGCCATGAGAAGATGAACTTCTAGTTCGCATTCACTTATCTCTTTTACCCCTGACAAAGTTGAGAGAAACAATCCTTGTATTAGGTCAGAGGTTCTCAGCTGAATTCTGATCACCCATTTATATTTCTGCTATCCTCAAGTCCAGGTGGAAGCAGTATAGTCCACAGTCGGTTCATCATCTTTTAAGGACATATTATTATCTACTGTAATAGAGTGTCCAGGCCAGTCCCTGCTGGGTCTGGAATGGAAGTTGAATGGGGAAAACTATGAAAAAATCTTCATAGATTCCTCATTCTTTTTCTCAAATGGGTTATTAATAAAATCTAGAAACTGTTTAAGTCATAGTCTTGCTATAGTTCTGTTTGGACCATATATTCCTCTGGACACAAAGCATGTTCCATGGTGTTTCTGCGGTGCAAAATCATCCCAAAGGGCAGTGATGGTCTGGGGCTAAGTGTGGGACAGCAGCCGCCACCAGCCTCTAGGAATCCCTTTATTCCTTCAGTCAGAGAGTGACTGAGGAGAGCTATATTCTGCTGAACGTAGTTTGGCAGTAAAACACACAAAGCTTACTGCAGCATCTCAGCCCAGGGCAGAGAGCTGCTCCCTGGCACTGAAGCGCCCTAAACCTCCCAGGCAGCAGATTAGAGTGGAGTCAGCCTTCTTCATCTTGTCCTTGGCTCTGCAGGATGGGGATGTGTCAGCAGATAGGGACTTGGGCCAGCGTGCAGGGGGCATACCCGGGCAGTGGGGCACACTCTGCACTGCCCACGGGTGTGGTGTGGGGGTGCAAACACCGATTCCATCACAGCAGCAGCCCTGCGCCGCCTCCTTTCTTCCCACCCCTACGAGCCTTGTGACTTAACTGCTGGTGTGCTGTGCTCTGTGCAGCTGGGAAAGAGAACTGTCTGCAGGCAGAAATTAGTAGTCACTGTAGCTTTGAGATATTTGTAAGAGCCTTAATGAGTTTAAATCCTGCTGCTGCTGAATTAGTTTGGGACTAGACATGCCCAGGACATGTTCTCTGAACATCATTAGTTTGAACAAGAGGCCGTAGTGGTTGTCCATGTGATACTAAAAGTGACTATTTAAGAAAGATGTTGCTGACTCATAGACCTGTCAGATAAAAGCAGTATTCAGAGAGGACACAATAGCTGACCTTTTGCCAGCTTGAATATAAAGTTAACTTTCAGTAGGACTTTGCAGACTGTACTGAAAAGGAAGGCAGAATATCTTGTGGAGAAAGAAATATGAAGTCTAGAGACAGAGACAAGCTTTAAATGACTTTTGGAATCTCTGATAAAACTATTACTCAGCAAATAAGGAGTTTGTGTGGAGTATTCTCTATTTGTATTGTTGTGTTTGTCTTTTAAGTGCAAACTCTAAAAATTGTGGATAAAATGTATTAGTACACAGCAATTTGACACACAGCGTGGGAACTATTAGCTGAGGCCCATAGTCTCTGTGGTGCAGGGGAAAACAACACCTTGGTCAAGAAGAGAAAGAGAGCTGGAATCTGAGTCAATGTTATTGCAAAATGAGAGAATAAACATCTCTTGAAACACCAAACCTTATGGAGGATGCCTAAAATTTGCCTAAGTGGCCGGGCCTTCCTCTAAAAGCTGTCTTGCCACAGATTCATTGAAGCAAACAAGCTTCATGGAGTCACAGAATATGCTGAGTTGGAAGGGACCCATCAGGATCATTGAGTCCAACTTCTGGCCATCACAGGACCTCCAAGAGTCCCAGCATGTCCCTGAGAGCATTGTCCAAATGCTTATTGAACTCAGACAAGCTTGGGATCTTTGTTTCTGCTGTGGGGGCAAACCGTCCTCTTTATAACAGCTTCTGATGTTTCAGATGGCCATTATGACAGGGTGAAACACTTCTCTGTATTTAATTATCAAGTTTTTAATTTGAATTTATCTGAAGACTGGTTGAGTAGAGTCTGCAAAATTGTCAGGCAAAGGAATCTTCTAAAATAAAATGTTAGCAAGATACTCCATGTGCATAAGATGAAGGAATTTATAAATAGATTTGGGAAGAATTGAGCTCATTATAAAATAAATCAAAGATAGATTTTTAGGGATATGGCCATGTTTCAAAGTTATTTTAAAGGACTCTAAATCTCCACTGTGGAGACTTTGTCTCATTCTTTTTCTGGCACCAGGTATTCTCCAGCCCCACAATGACAGCAGTGATAGGAGAGCCTGTGTGGCAGGAAGCAGGCACAGAGCTGTCGGCAGCAGCAATCAAGAGATCTCATTATTAACGAGCTTTTATCTCCTCCCACGTCCTTTTTGTTGTTGTTGTTGTTTCTTGTGGTTTGTTGTTGTTGTTTGTGTGGGGGTTTTTTTGTTGTGTTTTTGTGTTTTGTTTTTTTTTTTTTTAAATCAGAAGTAGCCTTCTTGGGAAGAAAAGTGCATCCATCGGGGGGCTGGCTCCCAGGAATCTGCTGCCTGCTTTGTGGTTCCGAGCAGGAGGGTTTTGCAGCACGGGCTGCAGTGGGAGCCATGCCTGGTGTGGGAACAAGGAGCAGCAAAGAGACCAGTGTGAAACCATTCAAGTTTGAGAGAGCTCTGCTTCTGAGCCAATGCACATTTACTCAAACAAAAAATTTACCTTCAAGGAGATGGAGGGGATTCTTTATCAAAAAAAAAAATTTCCAGACATACCACCAAGGGAAAGAAAAAAGGAAACAAGCTGTACAAATTATTGATAGGGGAAAAAAATAGTTTTTTCTGTTAATGATAGTTTCTCACAAAATCTACAGTGCTATGTAATTGTATTGTATCCAATTACTTGCTGCTTGTTATATGTTTCAGCCACAGTGAAAATTTGTTTAGATACTGTAAAGAACATTTTAAAAACGAACAAAATTATGTCGATTTGACATATCATGCCTTTAAAAATGGAAGTCCTGCTCAGCCTGGCTGTTAGCCATTCATCTTAGCGATGAGACCTTTTAAAGTTGCTTTTGAATGAAAATATATCTGGAATTAAAGTTATTATCTGAATTTAATTGCATTATTTCTATTTCCATTCCAAGACCCATGATTTACTAATTCCTCATAATTGGAAAGATAAGCTTTATTCTTATGTTCGCAAGCCAATTAGATGATAAGAGAAAGTGTCTGGGCAAACAGTTTGTCGGTGTCATGAGAGGAGAACTGAGCCATTTTGCTGAAATGGAAGTTCGAGTGAGATGCAGCCACGAAAGGTTTTTGTTCAGCACCAGGCTGAGCGAACGCGCCAGGAGCGCACTTAAAGCGCTCCCCGATCTCCCCATGCCTTGGTTTGTTCTGGGGACTGATGTGGGCACACAAAGCAGGCTCCTACAGCCCCATCCACACCAAAGCCTGTGCCGTTAGAGCGTGGTTGATGTGCTGCAGCCTCCCATGGATCCTCATCCCTGGGGCAGGAGTGGAACCAGGCAGGGGGATTGGGATTCCCAGCCCTGCCCTCCACAGAGGCCTCTGTGCGCTCACCTGGGGCTTTGACACCGAATCTCCCTGCTCACACCTGCTCCTATTGCACTGTAGGACATCTTGCAGTGACACGATCTAAATGTGATGGATGATGTAATTAATCTAGAGCAAGATTAATAGCTGCCAGTGAAGAAGAAATAATAGGTAGAGCAAATACAAAATATTTTAAAGAAATAATAGATTAAATAAAACACACTTCTGCTGTCTTTCTTATACACCATATTCTTTTAGGATTTAAATTTATACTCTGTTCATAGCTGAAGGAGGCCATTGATTAAATATTAAATTCTTTGTTCTGCTTTTATATTTGGTCACAATACTGCATTGGAGTGTGCACCAAAGCAGAAAGAAAATGTGTTTTTATTAATTGAATATTGGGGCCTTTTTCTTGCTTATCATATTTGGGGAACTTATTTTCAGTCTCAAGTGAGATATTTAATAAAAATTAGTTTTAAACCCAGTGAAGAAGTAAAAAACAAAAAGGAAATAAATCTCTTTAATTGCTTTCCAATTCCCTTGTTGGCATGCCATTTTCTATTACTTTCATTCATATTTTGCTACTTTATTGCAAGCAGCACTGACAGCCTGCCCTTACTTATTTTTTATTTGCAGTTCTATTTGAGAACATGAATATTTTATCTGACTACTTCACAAAGCAAGAAACCTCTCAGGGAATTGCATCATTTAAGAACTTGGTTGAGATGTTAAGAGCATGGTTTGATTTCAGGGGCCTAATCTTCATGTAATAATATGTTCAAGAATTGTCTTTCTGCTTTCTGACTTACTGGTCATGACTGGAGATTGTGGGCAATGCCCATATTTTAAAAAACACCTTATTTAAAAAAAACCCTAAATTTAAATCTCTTGAACAAATCTTTTTGTCTCCTTCCTCTGATGGAATTATTTCCTTTTCAGGAACAAACTTGCTAGAAATGGTGAAATCGCTGAAGTTTGGATTACATGTGATTTTTATGGAATGGGGCAAACTGCCAAAAATCCCTGGGATTGAGCAGATCCAGAAAACCAGAGTGGTCACATATGAATCATGAATGTAGACTTTTATGTAGAATTTTATCTGCTGCTCTTGAACGCTTTTCTCCTGACTGTGGAAAGCTACTTTGTTAAGAAAGGATCATTGTAATTTATCAAGCAATTTATATAACTCCTGATGGTCAGAGAAAAACATTGGTTTTGGTTTGAAGAGTAAGGAATTGGAATATTTAGTTTTAGTAATAGTGGCAGCTGCAAACAATTCTTGCCCTTTAGAGTCCTGCTTACCATCTTGTTTCATGATGAGTGGATAATGATCAGGGTCATTTCTTTGTGTGGTGGCTCATATATAACTGATGCACAGGAGATTACAGTGTGTGTCAACAATGATGAAAACAGAAAACCAATTTTTCTAACAGAAAATGTCACTAAGAGCAGTCAAGATTATATCCGTCTGATGTAGGAGAGAGATTTTAAAGCATTATTTTAAACATGGCTACCTCAGCATGGTTTTCCTCAATTTTGCCTAGGTGATAAAGAAGACAAGCTGGTTATATACCTTGACATTAGAGATTAAGTATGAAAAGCAAAATCTGGAGTTCTTTAATTGTTTGTTTTCTGTGTACTTTATAATCCCCTGGTTTTTTCCATTGCTGTTACTATGCTGACCCTCCCAGTTCACCAGGAGATGTTCTGCTGCCTGGAAATGTCAGGCGAACACCAAAGTGTGCCAGAGCAGATTCTTGTAGGGTCAGATTCCTCCTCTGAGATAACAGCTGTGGTACTAAAGTATATTTAATGTCTTAAACATTTGATCTGGTATATGCTAAAAGGTATGGGAAAAGTTCAAAGATACCACAGCAACACATGGCTCTCAATTTAGTGAAAGTGATTTAAAGTGAATAATCCTTATCAAATGAAATTGTGAGCAAAACACCAATGCTCATACACGACTTAGCTGAGTTTGTTTGTTTACAACTATGCATTGCACATTTGATTATTTTCATTTTAAAGTTCTTCAGTGAGCAGGGTGGTGCACCTGCCTTCTAGTCCTGAGATACCAGAATCACAAAATCTTATGTTGCAACAACAAACAGAGATTTTTGTTCCAGTTGTCTAATTTTGCCCAACTTTTTTGTTGAAACAGGCTGGAAACCATATATAATGTCTCCTAAAATAGGCTCTCGTTCTTTGAATATATCCGGCTCCTGTTTATTTGGTAAACAGAATCTCTATGTGAATATCCAAGGCATCCCAGGACCCTGATGTTCTATCAGTGCTCAGCAGCCTTTACTTGACTTTGTAACCTTATAAATGATTTTTCAATGAGCCAACTGGGTTAATATCATCACAATGAGTTAGAAAATCATTGTCTTTTCCTTTCTGAGAGTTAACTGTGAGTTAGTAGTGCTTGTTTCTGTAGAGAGGTTTGTCTCTGTGAAGGAAAGTGGTCCTGATACATTTGACATTCATTTCTGTCATAGTATTTAAAAGGCTTGACTTTACTCAGATGTCCAGAGATTTAGTTCCAGAATTCCCATTATCCTAATTAATTCAGCAGAATGAAACTACTCAATGCACTTCCAGGCAATTATTTCACCCTTCAGCTGCTGGCATGATACTGAAAGAAATAGATCATTTATGCATTCCCAGAAATACACCTTGCTAGCTGTGCCCTGGAGTCAGGAAATCAACTGTCTAAATAATGAAAATGCTACAAATGTGCATTGTTGAAAATTATGAGAAAAAGGCTGAGACACTGTTGTCAGCATCATGTCTCAGTTTCAACCAGTGGGTAACACAAATAAAAAAGCAGTGACCTTGATTCACTTTCATAATGGTACTGTCACTGAGCGAGTACAGGCCAGAATTTTGATGCTATTTGTATATTAGTTTTAGAGGAAAGGCATTGCTGTCTTCAGTGTGACAAAGAAAATTATTCAAGAATGGCACAAGGAGGCTAAAAAGGATTCCAGTTGTCACACTGAATGCTCTGATAGTAGCTAGAGGCACAGGGATTTTTGGTGTCTAATTGAAAGCACAGGTAATATTACTGATCATGCTAAAATTGTGACCATTGATGTTCCTGGTGCTTCAGAATTGTGGAATTGTTTGTTAAAATATTGAGTGTGACTTAACGGATGGTATAAAAAGCAAAGGGGCTGGCCAAACCTTGCAGCCACAAAGCTGGTGTGTCATGTCGTGTGGAAGGGACTGATGCATATCCTGGGGCCTTATTCCCAGCTCTGTGAGCTGACATTTGGCTGTATGAAAAGGTGGGAGAGTGCGTTGCCAAGTGGAGCTGGTGGGGAAGCTGCGGCCTCTGTGACAGACACAAACTTGAACGCAGCTCAGAGTGACACAGGCAGCCCCAGTTTGAGTGGCACTGTCAGTTTTCAGCTGGTGGGTTACATGTCCAGCTCCTGAAGAGCTGCCACTTGTCTATCTGCGCTGAGCTGGGCCTCGGATCTTTTTAAAGCAGTGTTTGTTTTGTGTTTCTCACTCTCTGCTTTTCACTTGGAAAGGGATGGTAGTATGAGACACATCAAGCCTCTTGTCTTCTAAGGCTTCCAGTTGTTTCCAACTTCTTACCATAGAGGATAGTGACTTGTTTTTGGAGGTGAATCCTTTAGGTGCCTGGGTCCCACATAAGAAGTTCTATAAGAAATACTTGCTAGTTTTATTTTAGATGATACATTATTCTTTTGACTCCTGCTACAATTTTGCTTACTCTTTGTAGAAAATTTATCTCTAAAGGTCATACTGGCAGTTAGCTAATAGACCCAAAATAGCTGATTTTAACACATTTCTTTCTCCCTTCTTTCAAATAAATCCTGCAACTGCTCTGAAGCAGTGCTTTTGACTAATGAGAGCTATTGCCAGGCTTCCCTGTTATGACACTTTGTTAGAAATGTGCCTAACATACAAAAGTGATGGCTCACTGGGCTTTCATCACTTCTTAGCCACTGTCGCAGTTAGGATCAGTGTTTTATTTGGAGCTCAGTGATTCACTTCAGATCTCTCTAATTCTCAAGGGAGGCTGCCCACAAGGGCAAAAATTCCGTTTTCATATAGACTTGTCTTCAAAGTCCTACATAAAACACTACCTTAAAAGGACAGCGCTGTAAGTGAGTGGGGTATGAATTGTCTGTAACCTGGTAGAAAGGTAAAATATAGCTCCACTATATTAAGACCAGATGTCTTCCTTTTCTAAGAGTCTGTTTAGACTTTTGTAGAATTCCTTTGTTTTGGAACAGTTTCATCATATCTTTCCTTCTGTAGATCATTTGATACATGGATCAGATACAATTTTATCAAAAGCCTATTCACATGCAATAGAGCAGTCTCGTGTTTTTAAAGAGGAGCAAGTTCTCTCATTCTTTCAAAGATGTGAGCAAATTCTGCACCATATTGTGTGCCCTTTGCCTGCAGGTGAAGAATTCAACAGCTTGTGGGAGTGCTAATTAGTGCTAATAATAACTTCAATGACCTGCCTTGGCTTTAAAATGCCTGACAGAAATTGCCCTGTCCTTGAAGGACAGAGATTTTGTCTCTCTGTACGTCTGATTAGGGACGCTCATGCCTATGTGTTTCTGTGTTTAGTGATCACACACAGTTACCAAGTGAGTGCTTGTGTGTGAATAAAAAAGAGGTGGGTGGTGTTGGGGGATCAAGAGGAAAAAAAAGGCAAAGCGTCCTCCCAAAAATACTACACCAGAAGTCCATTATTAAAGGGATTTCTCTTGTAGTCTAAATAGCCTTATTAAAACTAGAAATAGTAATAGGAAAGCCTTAAATTAGGAATTGAGTTATTCAAACCAAACCTTGTCTCTCTAATTCCGGTACTTTTTCTGTGGTTACTCCGCTGAAATATGTATGGAGGGTCTGAGGAAAATGAAAGCAGTAATTTGAAAAAGTACACAAAAAGCTCCAGAGTATGAAATTTTTATTTCATCTAGATAATAGGTTGCTGGTGGTGCAGAAAACAATTGTATTTTCACAGATATTGCCCTGGACCTTTCTAATATAAATTTTATTAATGCTAGCCAGAAAAATGAATTACTTTATGAGCTGGAGTGATAAATTAGGGGGTCTTCTGACTTCCCTTTCTTTTGCTAAAGTGATTTTTAAAAATCAGTCAAATTCCAGGACAGGAAGGGGTCTTTAAAATACTAATAGAGGCTTAATTGGATGATGGAAACACCGGTAAGGTAGCAGATTTATTTATTTTTTAAATTGAGGATAAAAATGGAAAGTTTAGGAAAATATGACTCAGTGTTTAGTTCCTAACTAGACATTTGGCTTCAGTGCTGCCCAAGCAACTCTAAGCAGACTTCTTCCCTATCATGCTGCCACCCACTCACTCCTGACCTCCTGTCGTCCCATCATTGCCCCAGCACAACTGGTCTCTTAACTGTAGAGTGAACAAGATCAGGGAGCTTATCCAGCTAAAAAGTAGGATGACCAAGAAAAAATAGGATTGTTTTTCAACTGGATCAGTTTCCAAGCTGATTGCCCACGAGAGGAATTGTAGAATCACTGCATGACTCCAGCGAGCCATGGTGCCACAGGGGAGAGCCCTCTGAAGTACCAGCAGCAGTGGGCAGAGGGAAGGGCTCCTAAGTTGTTAATGTCACCAAGTGGGTCATGAACTACAGTCCTTCCCTTTGCATTAAGATGTCTGCCATCACTGGACACTGGTGAAGTACAAGGCACAAAAAGTCAAGTTTTGGAGGCTTTGTTTTTCCCCAGAGCTGCAAAGGGGCAGAATATCTTTAGTCTTATTTTGGTTATTGTTAAAAAGTATCACAGAAATCAAAGAGCAAAGAATACTCATATTTGATTGCCTTATTTCAGTCAATTAGGCTTACTGCGGAACACAGTTGTGTATTGGGGGACTAACTTACTGCACAGCAAGAGGGAAAGTATTGGTTTATGACATTTTCCAACTACCCACGCCGTCTCAGAGAGTGCAATATACAATCAGTGTGGGAATACCCAAGGCAGTTCCAGCTTACAGAAAGTCCGTGGGGAAAGCTACTACATTTTAATGAAACGAAGGGATATCTGAAACCAGCTGTCTTCCATCTGGAAATTCTAGGGATCCAGAGTGTTCTGTAGTACAACGGTTGTGTGGCTGTGTTGACTTTGAATAACAGAAACACAGGTAACCAGTTGCTGAATTGTGACTTAAACGAGATTACAGAGGAGCTGTAAAAGATCCTTCAATCACTTGTTATAGACACAAGATTCATTTGTTTGGGTTGCTCTGGACTTGGTCCGGAATGTCTGAAAGGGAGATCAGGAGCGATGAAGTGCTGGGTTTGCAGGGTGCTAAGTGCTGCTCTGATGCCTGTGTTGTGAGAAATCCTTCTCAGCTCAGAGTACCCAGGCCCTGAGCAGATGTCTGAGAATTTGGTTCCCCTCTGCACATCAGGATTATCATATTCAAAGTATCCAAAATGATTTTATTCTAAAGCCAGTTTAAGAACTAGCATTGATACTTCATAGATTGAAAATAACTAATAATTTAAATATTTTTGGTAGGCCCATAAATATCAGCTCTTTGATGGTATTCAGAGGAATAACTTTTTATTGAAATGAATAGCAAGAGACATCTTAAGGCCAAACAGTTATTGTCAGTGGAATTAATTGACTTGTACCTAATGTTCTGTAAAGTTGAACATTTTTAATGAATATACACAATCTTCGTAACCTAGAATAGAAAGGTAGAAAGGGGCATAAGATCATAAGAGAAATCCTAATCCAAGGTGTAAATCCTATGTATTTACTAAAATTCCAGAGATGGGTTTGGGAGAAGGGATGTGCAGAAATTCCTCTTGGATGTAATAGTACATCATATTCCTGGTTTTATTTTTATTCTCTAAGAATCTCAGTGGTAGTTGTGCTAATTTCTGCTGCCTAAAATTCCAGATAGAACACAATGTATTCAGCAGCCCTTCCCATTGCCACTTCCTGTGAACTGATTTAAGTGGTCAATGACAGTAAGCAGCACAAGTGTCTCCTCTGGGAGCTGATCAAAGACTGTAAGTTTACTCCAGTTCCAAATCTCTGTTGCATTCTTAGGGTGACACTGACACTACCAAGCCAGAAGGTGCTGAGGGACACCTTTCTTGGCTGAAGTTTCTTGCAAAGTTGCAGTTCCTTTAAATTAACATGTTAAAGTAAAAGATCACGTTGAGGTCACAGAGGGTGTGGGAAGAGACTGTGGCTATTTAATGGCATACATCAGGATCATGCTGAACTCCTCTCTCCAGGAAACAGTGCTCTGGGGATGGAGGTAGAGTTCTGACGGAGAGGGAAGGCACATTAAGGTTTTGGAAAGAGTGAATCCTGATGGTGTCTGTGCGCTAAGAAACACGGAAAGCTCACGGTGCTCTGTGGGAGGCACTGCTGTCCTGGTGCAGAATGGAGGCCGGAGCGTAGTAAGCACAATGACATGCTTAGCACACTTTCTCTGTGTGTTCACTGTGCCTGAAATGCTGTTGCCTTACTGGCTAGAGGAATGCTTTCAGGGCTTTTCTCTGCCCGTGCTGGTGTGCCCCAGAGAGCAGTAAGTGCAGGTCAGCTGGAGCAGGGGCCAGTGTCTCTGTGGTGAAGGCGCTGAAGGCCCAGCTGCTCTCACTGTTCCATTGCAGAGCACTGCAGTCAGCCATGGGGCCTGGGGATAATGAGGCACTCACTGCCCAGCTGGAGTAGAGATGACTGAATTGCATTGTAGTGGTAGTGGTCAATGAAAACCTGTTAAGTGACTTCTGTACTGCTCACTGAAATGTTTGGGAACCTTTTCGTGGCTTTATTGGAATTTCTGATAAAACACCTCATTAGTACCTCAGCTTTCATGACTGTTTGATGTCATCTACTAAGAAAACAATGATTTATGATGTTCCTTACAAAAAACTGTTCCCAATTAAAAGAACAAGCCCTACTTTCTATTCCTGGATAAGCAGAAGGTAGGCATGATGGATAGAGACCACAGTAGATTTTCAGATGATGCGCCAGCTGGCTTTCTGTGTAGTTTCTAGTGCTGCAGAGATCCACTCACTAATGCTTTATGCTGGTAGCTGCAATTTTTATATTTGAGTATTCTCCATTCCCTTCTTTCTATCTCTTAGGTGTAGACTCTAATTCTCCAGTCCACTCTTCTCATTTCTGTACTGACAGAAGAGCAGGCCAGAGAGTTAACTGTTATCTAGTCACTGTCCTCTCCATTTGCTCTATTTCTTGAAAATACACAAAAACTGCTTTGGAGTTACTTTCAGGTGTTCAGAGAAGACTCCATTTGTCTCCTGGTTGCCGTTGCTCCTTAACTTGAAAAGCAGATTTAGGGAATCCTGCACAGATAGTCTGTAAAAGTCTTGTTCTTGGGGTGAACCTCTGCTCTGGGTCATGCTTCATCCAGCTTACTCTCATTTGCATAAACACATTAAATGCAATTAGGGCTGTCAGGTTTCCTTGTAGTTTAGCTAAGCACTGTGGTGTAGGTGGCAATTTATATATTGTCATAGACAAGCTATTTTAGTCAGAATCAGTTATGAAATTGTTCAGTTATTTGAAAGGTCATTAAGGTTCTGGCTCTAGTAATTCACAGAAGAGTGATATTAAAGCATTAAAAAGGAGTTCAAGTAGATACTAAGGACTTGATTCAATACCTCTGGAAGGTTTTGGGGCATTTTTACATAATGTAATTCAGTAAGAAGAATGAATAGAGATATACAAAGATGTATTTGGCACAATAAACTGGAGGTTAAGTCATTTCCACGTGTCCAAGAGCACTGCTAATTCATACTGTTATTTCTTCCCCACAGTTCAGGCACTGAAAGCAACATTATGCTTCAATAATTAGTAATCAGTTTCAGAAATGCAGTAGCTTTCATGTCTTTCTGAAAATACTGATAAGGGGTTAAAATGGTATCCAGCATTCTTACAAATAACTAAACTTTTCCAACGATTTTTTGAAGATTGTAAGCTCTCTGGTGAAAGCATTACCTGGATAATACAATTCAAAATAGTTTTTTGTCGTGAATAAAAATTGCCCAAACTTTTCCGTCTCAAAAAGAAAATCAGAGCTTTTTCCATGTCCCTTCCCTTCCTAGTGTCAAACCCTAAAAAGCAAACCTTGAAGGCATCTGTAGTGTCATCCTAAGTCAAAAGTACAAGTGACATAAATATGAAAACTAGCAGTACTATTTCACCACAAACCTCCCCCCCCCAAAAAAAAAAGAAAAAAAAATCAAATGGAAGTATAACAAACCAAAATACTGGCCTCTATTATGAATGTAATCGTCTAACATCTTTTTTTGTCAGAAATTCCACATAATTTAATTATTTATATTTTTATAACAACTAGAGAATCCCAGTCAAAGGTAAGTTCTGGGCAAGTTCTAGTCTCCGGGCATGATCATTAACTGGGCAGTATATTAATTATACAGTGATTTGCCTGGAAAATAAATTAGGTTGTATTTTGATAGTATAGATATATATATATAATAGTACAACTAAGGAGCACCCATACACACCACTGCCACACCAGTTTGACAGAATCTCTAAAATGAGTGAATTTTGGAAATTCAGATTGACAAACATGGAGTTAAACCTTAACTGATGTCCTCCAACACCCCTTATGACCCATTGCTGCTGAAAGGGAGAAGAGTGGTGCTTCAAAGAGTAAGTAAATTCTTCACTCCGACTCTACAGAGTACTTTGAGCCTGAGATGCATAGAGTAGAGCACAAGTGATCTAATATAGACCAGATTTTAAAATGAAAAATTTCTCTCAGCAGTGTTTCTGTCTAATGGTTTACAATGTTAGCATTAAGGTACAGCAGAACATGCCAGTATAGCAGAATTTTAGGGCAGTTTGTCAACTCCAGACACAAAGCAAAATCAAACGTATGTGTATGTTTTTATTTTTGTCCTTGGACCTGCTCTGTCATCATCTCCTCCATGGTTCTGTGCCTCCCTCTGTAAGCAGTATACAAATTTAGAAAATGCTTTTCAGATCAAATGTTTCAAACAACAGAAGTTCAAAGGTTTGTCTCATAAAATTTGGGTTTTCAGATTGGACATGCTGGTTTAATTCCAGAGAGCATTATGTGTATAAACACCTTGTTTCCTCATATTCAGTATTTCTACATCTCTTTTTTGTTATTTGTTGCACTTGGAGCAACACCAGGAATTCTGGAGGTCAAATGGGAGCCCAGATATAAACAGTATTATTGATAAAAGATTCAGAAGATTTTACTGGACTGGGCAAGCAAATCAGAGAATTTCTGTAATTTTAGCCAACAACTCCTGTTTGTGCAGCCAGCTTGTTTTTGAAGCATTTCAGCACCAGCAAAAGATTTTGTTGGCTGATTATAATGGGTATGTGGAAGAGCGTGCAGTCCTATGCAGTTAGTGCTTTCTGAGAATATTAGCAATTGTAACTATTTTTTAAACTTTGAAAGGAACAAACAAAAAAGTTTTCATAGTAATATTACTTTAAAACCAGTATATTTTTCTAGAAGAAAGGCTAAAAAGTGTGAAAGAGGTCATTTTAACATGGAGCATAGACATTAAACATTTTTTTTTTTTTGGCGAGAGTCATAATTCACATTTGGCCTATGGCCAAAGCACTGAACTTTATCACCCAGTCTTGGCATGTGCAGATAGATGGTCCCTTCTGTCTCTTTTGCCAGTTATTGCTCATGTTGCCAGGAAATCTTAATCATGCTGCTTGGAAGTGGCTGCTGGCCCACCCACCTGCTGCCAAGCTATTCCACTGTGTAAGGAGCCCGACCCAGCTTCAGCAAACAGACTCTTAGCTCCATCTAACATAGGAAAAAAGGTCACTGTGCTAAGGCCACCCAAGGGCACCATATGGTGGTAGGACTTACATCATCACTATTGCACTGCTGTTGATGCAACCCTATTAATAACCCTGAAGATTCACATGGACTTGGCATAACTAGGTTTTCTAAAAGGAAATGTGTAGTATAAACCTAGAGTGAACCACAAAATAAGAAGAATGTTCTCTTTAATATTGAGTCATAGAATGGTTAAAGTTGGAAGGGAGCTTAAAGATTTTCTAGTTCCAACCCTCCTGCCATGGTCAGGGATGGCCCTCATGGGTCAGGCCGCTCAGGGCCCCATCCAACCCAGTCTTGAGCTCTTCCAGGGGTCAGGCTTCCTCAACTAGGCAGCATCTTCCAGTGCCTCTCCACCCTCTGAGTAAAGAATTTATTCCTACTGTCTAATGTAAAAGTACCCTCTTTCCGTTTACAACCACTGCCCCTTGTCCTGTCACTATCTGCCCAAATAAAAAGTTCCCCTCTCTCCATTTCTTAAGCCCTCTTAATGTACTGAAAGGCTGCAATGAAGTCTCCCTGGAGACTAAACAACCTGGAGTCTCCAGGCTAAACAACCCCAGCCCTCTCTGCCTGTCTGCACAGCAGAGGTGCTCCAGCCCTCTGATTATCTTTGTGGTCTCTGGACCCACTCTAACAGGTCCATATCTTCCCTGTGCTGAGAATCCCAGAGCTTGATGCAGTGTGTTTTTATTGATACTTCTTTTCCACTGAAACTATGTATTTGTATTTAAAACTAGTTCTAGCCTTCTCCAGTTTGAGAAGAAGGAAGACAATCAGTTAAGCAGTTCGATTGCGGTGCCACCTTAGCAAGAACTGTTCTGTATGTTCAGGTTTTTCTAGTGTCATATGCAAGCACTATGCAGACAGCAATAGCCAGAAGAATGCAATGCTCGAGTCGTATGGATTGCAATCCACTGGTGAATTTAAGCTCCTCATTAAGGTGAGGAGTTCAGTCACTTGCTTTAGTAGAAATATTGAAAGTTGTTTCTGCATGGATAGTTCCTTTGTCAGTTGGGTTCCTGTTATTGTCTCTTTTCATGGGAAAAGCAAAGGGCCTTCTGTTAGTTAAACTATGATTCTATTTTGCATCCTGTAGTGAAAATTTATGTCTGAAATTATGTTCATAGATTTTTCCAGATGACCAAAGGAAAAATAACTGGTTTAGATCATAGAAATTTTGGTAGAATTCTGAGACACTTGGGAGTAATGCGAATCTTAAACACAGCCAGTCAGTAAATGGCGGCAAATAGTTTTGCAAAACTTTTCCTGATAGTATCATAACATAGATCATTAGTGTAACTGGTATCTCCAGGACTTCTTGGACCATTATTTTTGTATGTCACAAAATTGAGCTCCTGAATCCCTCATTAAGTGATCTAACTAGAAGTGATATGAATTTAAACATGGGAGGTGATCAATAAGTCCATTGAAGTAAATAAGAAATATTAATGGTTTTTAGACTTGTTTCTATGGGCTAACTTTAGTTCTCTATCTGTACAGTTTAAATGGCTTTTGAATCTTCTGTGCTTTTTGTGTTTCTTTTCAGCTTCAGGTAGAAATTACTATTTTGATAGTTTTTTGGATCTGATAGGGTATACCCCACACACTGCATTTTGTTGAAGAATTTTATATAGACTTCGATATATATTTGCTATACCAAACATCTCTTGCATCTGAAATCCACATGGGGAATAAAGAAAACATGACAGCTATTCAGATTTTGGTATAATCCATTCCTATGGCCTGTGTATAATAATACTAAGGTGATGATAGCACTGCAGTACTTAAAACATAGCAGAATTGGATGACAGCTAAGATATTACCTTCTCTTTTGGGCAAAAAAGTGCAGCTCAACTGCCAGCTGTGAGACTGTCAAGTAAGAAGTGCTAGCTCAACAGCATGTGTTTTCATGTCAACTGCTCTATAAGGCTGCTCTGCACAAGGAAGTGGAAAAATGGAAAATATTCCTACCTACTTTTATGTTTACAGGAGAAGAATCAAAATAAATAAGAGCTTATGTTGAAATATTTTTCACATGCTTGTAGAAAGAATCATCTTGGCCCAGTTTCAGGGATGTTATTTTTAGGTGCTTATTTCTTGTTCTGGGATTCTGCTTTTAGATAATGAATCTTTGCCAAAAATGCCAAACTTCTTCCCTGCTATATAAATGGACAAGAAAACCATGGCATTTCAGAAACCCTCTGTGGTTTTTTAGGAATAACCCTGTGTGTGTTTTAAATCTTGTGTTGTCTTTGCTTGGTAATGCACTCCATCTTATTCTACATAATTAAGTATAAAATAAGAACCTACAATATATATTTTTGTACATGACTTGATCAAAAATATTTTCATACACTCATCTAAATTGATTTACCTGCTGCAGTCTAATTCCTATAAATTCTGATTTTGTAATGTGATTTCTTTTACTGTGTAGGTAGATACAATGATACAGAAAAAAACTGGAAGCAGTTGTTTTATTTTCTGGATACGAATGAATGAGTAGGACTTTTACACAGTGATTGTTCTTTTAGAGAATGGCTCTCTCATAGGTAATTGCTTCTGCTAGAATTATGTGCCAGGCACTCATCCCTGAGGAGGCTTTGCACTCCTGATAGTTGTGCTGTTCTATGCTGCAGTTCCTGCTAAAACAAGAACAAGCGAGCTCCAAGGTAGAAGGATATCCAGGTAAAATAGATAAAATGTTCACTGAAAGCTGTCTCCACTTGACAGCATTAAAAGGCCTCTTATGCAGAGCTAAAAGCTTTGCTCCCTTCCTTAGTGTGAGGTAATGCCTTACTGTCATTTGCATCTGCCATTGTGGCAAACGAATCCGCCTCACTGGGAAGTGAAATGAGGGAGAAGAGTCCCCCAGGTTATCAGGTGCAGCCAACACACAGAGAACAAGCAGAGCTTTGCTGACAAGTCAGATGGTTACAGAAATAAGGCAAGGTTTTGAGAACTGGCAATTACATTTTCTTCTGGCCAAGGTTGGTGCAGCTGAGGTCGGATTGGAGAAGGATACCAAGGGAGTATAAGATGCAGAAACACACATTAATGCAAATGGACAGTTGGAATTGGAATTGGACTGATTTAGAAGTGACAAGAGGTGAGGATCTTAGTTCAACATAATGGAATAACAGGGTCTTTAGCCTTGTAACTACCCCCTGTAGCAGATCTAGTTAGGCTGTGGGGAGCCTCTGGAAGAAAATACTGCAGATTTTTTTTGCATTTTTAGAAATAAACCTTCCCTGCTTCTGAAATCAGTCTCTTGCCTCAACATACTATGAGCTGGGCGTATCTGCTAGTGCCAATATGACACATGACCTGTTGTTTGTGACCCACAAGTAAGGTTTTAAACTGCAGAAGCAATGAGCAAACAAGTGAAGTCCATAATACCGGAGTCCTAGGTCATGAGGGGAAAGGGGGATGGAGAGAGTGAAGTGACTGACCTTGCTATAAATGGTGCCACAGGTCATGGGGGTAGGAAAACGTGAGCTGCATGAGGCAGGACCTGTGACTGTGAAAGAACAGGGGGACAGTGACTTCCTCTCTGCCTTGTGTATCTATGGGGAACTAAACTTTGACCACACAGTGGAATCTGAATAGATCTGAGCAAAGATGATGGAAGAATCCTCAAACTAAAGTAAGTGCTCATATTTTAGGTGCTCTCAAAAATACAGAATTGGTTAACATTTCTAAATAGCTTTCTGAAGTTCAGTGACTTGGAAGGATGTGCAAGCCGTGTCTGGTAAACCAATGGCATTAATTGAAGTTTCTCACAGTGTTTTAATTCATGGATTTTATATTGTCCAGGGTTAAACCCCAGGGGAAATTTAATGTGCAGAATCAAAGAAAGGTGGTCCTGCCTCCTGTAGATTGAAATCACTATGCCTATTGCATATAAAGCATTTTTGTAGCAAACTGTTAATATAAATTAACAAAAATACAAAACAGCTGCTGTAAGGGGCCATACTTCTGTGAATGTGCATATCTTGCTTGATTTCCAGCCAGGGAGAAAACTACATTTATCCCCTCCAGACTCTGAGTATTAGAAATGCAGTTAAGATAAGAAGGAAAACTAATGCTTGCTTTGTATACCTCAATAATGAGTTCAAACATGGCATTTTTTCTGTCAGTCACATCTGAGAGGTTTTAAGAAATGCAGTTGTTTGATGCCCTGTCTTACTCAAGTCACACAGATACTGACATAGTGTGCAGTGTCACAAATGCATAGGAAATGCTTGTAAAACCACGCCAGTGACAAAGACCCTTCGCAGTACTGCTCAACAAAACCTACTGCAGATATATCTCTTTCACTCAAAGATATTCATCCACTTAAGATGAAAGGCAGTCTGCATTAGGCAACTCAGAAAATGAAAGCTTAAACACTGTCAGGTAGCTGGAAATTTGGATTCATAGTAGGAGGCTAAATCTGTCACACAGAATAATTCCAACCCAAGAAGATTATAACATTATCATTTCAGTGAATATTTTCAAATTAATACATTTTAAAATTAGCTTAATCAGAAGCTTTGTTAAAGGTCAGATTACCTTAATTCTGTAGTCTCAACATGTATGGTTCTCCGTGGGAAATATTTGTGGTAATTATGAACAACTACATTTTCCGATAGATACAGACAGATATAAATGCCATATTTTAGGCAACATAGCACCCAAATCCAACATCCTGATGACCAGACTATACTACTAAAGCAGTAGTCAGTACTACTAAATTTTTATAGCATAAACATTTTTAAAAGGGTTAATGATCAGTATTTATATTTGATAGTATATTACCTTTTTCCTTTCCTTCATATGTATTTGCTGAGACGATGAACCAAGAAAGCAATAAAAATGAAAGAAGTTGCAAACTTTTCATTTTTTCTTTCTTTGAATGAGAGCTCTGCTAAATTCTGCCAAGAGATGGGAAAAAGAAAGAATTAGCAATGCTTTGCAAGAAATTCTTTGCCCATTAATCATTAACCTTGATTTCTTCTGTCCCCTGCTCCGGTTTTTCCTTTTATGGAAGGGAAATTGGAATTTGGCTCTTTCCAACCTCTTCATTTTTATTTTATGCCACTTGTGTCAGAAATAATTTGGAGCTGGATCCTCTTACCTTGCTTAACAGTGCTCAGCTCTGAACACAGACTTGAGGGCATTTGTTCTACAAAATACTTCTAAAGGCCAGGGAAACCAGCTTGGATTCAGCTGATCAACAGCTTGGTCCAAACATGTTGCAAAATAAGGGCAAGAGCTGAAGGTTAATCTAAATATTTCATTAACATAGACAAATCCCAGCAAGGCAATCATCAAAATTTTATAAATATTAAACACTTTTATATTTCAGTGGTTCAATCAGTACCAGATTTTGGATAATCACAAAGTCTTTCCTTTAAAATTAAGTGAATGATCTTTAACACATAAGGCATTTACTAATACAACACAATTAACCAAAATCTCTTTCCACTTCCAATAAAAGAATCATAAGAAACTGTAGGTACTAAATGTAGGAGTCATTTCAGAAGAAAGATTTCTACTAAAGTAGTATGGTTTATACTGGAAATCAGAGCAGAATTTTAATTACAGCGCCATGTGTACGTATGCAACGAACAGGTACATATTACAAAGCGTGAGAGGACAAAAATTACTCTTGGATAGGCAGCAGGGATCACACCCTGCTGGATTTCCCACATGAGCAGGACACCATGCTGGCCTCTACTGTGGCAGCATCAGTTTTGCCACACCAGTCAATGGTGTTTTAAAGGAGCAAAGTGCCAGCTAGGATGTAGCCATGGCAGCAGAGGCCTCAGCATGGGCTGCAAATCCACCTGCATTTCCACGAGTCACTGGATTGCCAGTTTAGGTGGCTTCATGCTGCAAAATTCCATGGCCACCTGCACTCCTGAGCTAACGTGTCATAGCCAGATCGGTGTATCATACCTCACTTACATGCTTTGCCCCGTGGTGGAATTTCCCTTAGAAACAGGCACAGGAAACTTTCTCCCACATTCTGAATCATTAAGAAGCCCTCATGCACAAGAACGGGCGATAGTGGAAATTCTTTGCTAAACTTAGTGTATTATGGATCTGCTAGTCATAGCAAATGGAGACAATTTTTTAAGAACTCTGGTTCTGTGTCAAATTAAATGACTGAAACAGAGCTTATAAACTTGAAAAAGTATATTTTGAGTATTCAGTGAACCCCAGATTCTATATGAAGCCTCTTATGTTAATTACTAAATCTAGAATACATGCAATTATAGCCATACCATCCCAGCCTCAGCAATCTTTCATTTTTCTGTTGTTTTTATAATCAAGAACTATTTTAAACTATCCCAGATAAAAGAGTTTTTTCTTTTTTAAAGACTGAGTCTCCTATGACCAATATGCTGTAGCAAAACTGACATGTGAGACAAAAAAAAAAAAGTATTCTCAGCAGGGAAATTCTGCTGTCTTGCTTGATGCATTGTTCAGGCATATGAGAGCATGCTTTGTGGAGAGGAGTCTGTACTGCTGGATGCTGCATGAAGGCAGGAGAAAAGGGCACATCACTTTCTTTCCTTGTTCATTCCGAGCAGCGGTGAGTGCAGGATACAGCAGACAGCTGGAAAACCCTCAAGCGATCTCTGAGGTTGTACCAGTCACCACAGCTGGCAGTGATCTTTGCTCACCAACATCTGAAGCACTGTCAAGTCTGATTGATCTGTGTGTATGTGACTGTGAGAAAGTGTACTGAAAAAGAGGAAATACTGAAAAGGAGGTGCTAGGACTGAAATTACTCTTGATAAGTGAAAAATACTGATCACAGCAGTATTTTTAGTGAGCAAGAAAAGGAGACAGAAGATAGAACTTAGACAAGAATTTAGGCGAGGAAGCTGGACAGGAAATACTGTATTTTAGTGAAGGTAAGGCTGGTGGAAATTACTGGTGTGATTTAGCACAACTTTGCAGTGAGCTTAGAATAATGTTGGCTGAAGATTGTGTGAAGATGACAGATCTGACTGACAGGTTGAATGGTGACACTAGGCACAGTAATCAAGAAAGTAGAGAGCATTTAGAGGAGAAAGATTGCAAGCTTCGCTTTCTGCAGACAGGAATCATTCTGGAAAAAGGTGGTAGATCTGTCAGGGACAAAAGTGGCTGTTGGGTCTTTGTGAAGAGATTGCCTGAAAATAAAGTCTATAGGGATCAATGTTTGGATTTACTTCTCCCTATGGAACCCATGCAGGATGTCAGGATGACGTTATGAGCGTTTTATGAAGGATTGCTTAAAGTGGTAAGAAGAAAACTGGGAAAAAAGGTGGAGGAACCTTCCTTCCTTTCTTTGGCAGGCTTAACTTCATTTGGCAATTCTGCATCAGTTATTGCTGATATTTATTTATCTTTCCAGTATTCACAGAATGTCAGCAATAATGGTGAGAACACTAAGCAGTGTTGTGGGAATAACTGTACAGCATTTGAATGAGAGGTTTCCCAGTGCATGTTGAGGATGAGTTTATGTAGCACTAAATTGCCTGCTATGGCACATTAGTTTGCAGAGAGCAGATGTGATTGTGTTCCAGAGGAAGGAGCTGCTCCCAATGGCCTCTACAGCATTGTCACACAATGTGTTTTCAGAGTGTGGGTTTGGGTTTTCTTTTCTTCTCCATTTGATGTACATGAGTAATTCCAATTACCTTTATTATCTGCTCATAAAGAAAAGAATGGGTCTTCTGCAAATGTAATGATCATTAGAGGTACGAAACTCCTGGTAAATAATTTTCCTGTGAATCCAAATATTGAAATTACAACCTTTGACATTTTCAACATGTTTATTTGGTCGCTTGATAACTACTTTGTGTGATATACTCTTAGATGGGTTAATTGCCATTTGTATTTTTATTGCATGTATAATATTCTGTGAATAAATAACCTAAATTATTTTAGGCATCAGTTACCCTAATGCAAAAAGCATAACAAGAAAGAGTCTTTGGCACATTATGAGAATAGAAAAAGTGGAGCCAGGTATTTACCAGAAGCAACTGTGCAGTAGCTAGTCAGAGTTACTGGCAGTGTGTTGCATCACTTACTAAAATGGCTTTTTTCAGCCACATTTGAATCTGCATAAGGTGTAGTGAGTGGGAGCTGCAATATTCCAGGTGTGAAAATCAGTGCAGAAAAAAGAGAATCCTCTGGGAAAATGAGGATGCTCTGCCTCTTCATATTATTCTACTGTTTGATCATAAGAATGGTGCCTGAGTGAGACTGGATACCCCTGAGACACCCCCAGTGTTTTGCCAGAGCCTTATGGACTGTGAGGCTGCACTGCTGCAGTCCTGAACCACTGGCAGTGACAGAATGTACAACACAGGCACTAGGAAATCAGGGAACAGACATCTCAGGGGCTGGAAGGAAGGCTGGGAGGCCGATGTAGGAAAATGACACCTCGAATATGCAAGCTACGCTGTGTCCTGATGTTACTTCCAAAACTGAGTGGAAAGTTTATTCTTTAGAATTAGATATGTTTATTACTCATGCTCTGGTTAAGGAAAGTAGATGATTTGGTATTTGCAAAAATCTTGGTTCTTTAAAAATGTCTGAAATTAAGTTGTTTAAATTTAAGATTTAAATATGGGTATGGGTAGATATGTTAATTTTAAAATTTAAAGGATCCATAAAAAAAAAAATCTGTAGATATTATCTCTCTTCTCCATAACACCCAGCATTTGCAATTACTTCATTTTCCGCATTGAAATCACTCATACCTACTGTAGTGATCCAGATTCCAAATTTAGAAATAGATATTCCAAACGGCTCGCTGTGAAACAGGCAGAACACATGTTTTGTGTTGCATGGAGGCTACTGCTTTGCCAGCTTTACATGAAATGGAATCTTTTCTTAAACACACAGCGGCCAACCCCAAATTTGTCGCTTATGTTGATGTGCTTATATCTAGTTTGTATATACTTTAAGGGGGTTGAGAACCTTCTGTCTTCTGCTGAGCTGCTCCCTGTACAGCATATACCCAGGAGGTAGACTCTCAATCACACTCCCCATCTGCTTCCTGGCTAATGTTCCAGTTACAGTTAGACCTCTTGCACATATTCACATCTAAAATAAAATTGATGGCTTCACTATTGGGAAGCAGCGTGTGACTAATGATGCATTGTGCCGTGCAAGTTTTTGCTTGAATATATCTTTCTAATCAAGTTAAAGAAAGGAACACAGAGCAGAAATTTTTCAGGCATACAGTCCTGCTTTTCTTCTTGAAGCCACGCTGTTCATCAAGATGCTTTTCAATCACCTGAAGACCAGTTATATTGTAGTACAAGATGTTCTTCCAGGTTTAGAAGAGATTTTATGGGCCAGAACTTCAGCTAGCATAAATTGGCTTCTGTGCAGCTCTAATGATTTTCACCAGCTGAGGATCCGCCCTGTGTTCTATAATAACCCTAGCATCTGAAAAAAGATTCATGTGATGGTTACGCTAATACATCTGAGGTTATAGAGTAAGAAAATTTTTATGCGGTTGAATTTTTAATGCACATTTTAAATCCAAAATTTATTCTGCCTGTTTTATCTTTTCTAGGATTTTTTAATATCGAATAACTCTGAAGAGACATTTTTAGATGGACTTTTGTGTGTAGATTCATGATCTATGTCAAACATACAGCAGCTGCACGAGTCTGAAACTTCCTTTACAGCAATAGCTATTGAGCCATCAGGCTTTTCAGTATTAAATTCAAAACTAAATAATTGATCAGCAAACTTTGTTGTCTGATGTGAAAGAAAACCACTAATTTTCATGAGCATAGTGTTGTGAAATATGAATTTCTCCTGCAAGATGTATTTCATACTCTGTAGCCCCTGATAAGGTAGTCTTCTTCCATGACTCATCTCCCAGAATGTTATCTGACTGTCCTTGGAAGCATATTTGGGACTAGGAACGGCATTCTTGCAATTTCAAGTTTTCCCACAAGTTTAGCAGATTTTGTGTATATATTTGTGCCTTTCAATAATTTTTGTAACCTGCTGTGCTGAGTAATTCTTACTATAAACAGCTGTAAACAAAGAAGGGAACCAAATACAATTGCCAAGCATAAATATAATTGTATAATAAGTGGGTCATCTGCTTCTACTTCAAACTTTAAAAAAAGGCATTTTTTTGTTTACTTTGATGTTCATGGAGTGCTATTCATAACAATTCATTACTTGTTTAATTGCCTTAGAAGGATGCTGTTTCTTCTGGGTCTGTCTGTCTTTCTCACATACACACTGTGCTCATGTGGGGTATGTCTCTGAAAGCTAGGCAAATCAGAAAAGCACAGAACTGATGAAACAAATAAAAGGGGAGAACTAATCCCAGTACATCTGGGCTGCCCCTGTTCTTCCATTATGTGTAGAATATTGGGTGTTTGCATATTACCCAGTTAGGAGCTGGCTTAGTCCCTGCCTCCCATTACAATTTGTTCTGTTTTTCAGCAGATAGGACTAAATTTCTCCATTATTGTGCATTACTGGAAGGGGTAGTGCAGCTGCAGACCTTTTATCCACCGGCATTCTGTCTTATTTTGGATATTCACTCTTGTCAGGGTCCTATTTCAGGGATGACCTGTAAAAGTTTGCATTGAATGTTTTGTCGTTAAAGCAGCTTTTACACAGAGCTGTAACATGTAGGAAACCTTCCCCAAATCAGCACTGGGGCGTCAATAGATGTAACTGTGAAGAGCAGATGTGCTTTTGGAAACCTCAGTGTGCCTGCCGAGGGCATTTCCCTTCATTGGTCTGTGTAAGAAACAGCCAAACACATGCAACAAAGCTCATTGGAAGACTGAGATCCAGCCCAGCCTCCTTCCCCCCCGAGGACTGAGCTTTATGGTTTTAAGCAAAACCAACACAAGAGTGAAGCCTTTTGAAGCTGCCTTGCTTGTTCACCTCCCTCACATTGAACAGAAGCATATCTGAAACAGATGAATACAGAGGAAAACCAAAAGCACTCTCTCCCTTGCTTTCGAGCTACTGTATTTAGGAGGGAGAATTTGTAACAACAAATAGAAAGCAGACTTGTTTCAGATATTGATTGATGGCTCATAAAGAAGGCAGCAAGAACAAGACAACCAGGGCTTCCTGTAGGTAACGTTTTGAAGAGGATACACACGAAGGCACTTACACAAAAGGCAAAGAACCATGCCAAAGTAAAGAAACTTGAAAGACACTAAACATTCAAAGGCTGATTGATGATGTCTCTTAGAACTTAACATGCTCACAGGAGCAAAACCTAGATCTCTGTGGAGCTGGTGTCATTGAAATTGAGTCTTCACAAAAAGGGAAGAACAAACAGACAAGAAAGGCAAAGGAGAAGAATAGGATTAATATATACAGAGAAGATGAGGGGGCAGCAGACTGTTTGAGGTGGTTAATTATCGACCCTAAATGTTTAGTTTGTTCCAGGACCTGACACAGCTCTTGCTAGTCCTAACAGAACTTGGATACTGGAGTGGGTAAACCCTTGGGTCTGATGTATTGTGGCAGTTGCTACATTACTAAAAGGTTCAAGGAGATTATAAGAGAGAAAATTGGCTTAGTTGAGAGATGAGGAAGCCTTAAATACTTTAAGCATCAGTTAGGATAAACATGCATTTAAAATCTTCTCCAAACTTCCTGAAAATCCGGTCTGAAAAACTGCCTGAAAATGTTACAGATTGGTAAAAGAATTTGTTGACTTTGTTCACAAAAACAGAAATTAATGTAACCTAGTAGAAAGAATTGAAACAGTTGTTTCTCTGTTAGTTCTGGAACTGCAAATCTTTGATGTCTGGATAAACCATAGGATAATTGATTAAATACATTGATATTCCAAAATCCATAGTCATTTAAATGATTCGGAGCTACAAATCAGTCAGTATTAGGTTAGAAGTGACTCTGACCATGAGTTCAAACAATTTCTTGGTAGTGTCCTGTAAATACTGATGTTCCATAGCTGAAATGGGAAGAGCTACTAAACACTGTATATTTAGCACAGATGTTTCCTGTTATAACAAATTAGTAAAATTTCAGCGTTCAGTGGGCCTTTAACACCCACTCTCCATCTGTGGTATTCATTTTTAGCATTGTGGAATAGGCCAAAAAAGCAGGCATATAATTAAAAAGAAACCCCATCCGAGTGTTTTCTCTAGCTCCACTTTCTTTTTTTTCCTAGCTATATTCCTTCATTTGTGTGTGGAAACATTTCATGGGGAGCAACAGGGATAAGACAAAGCTAGTTCTCCATCTGGGAGTCACGGCTATTGCAGCCAAGTGCACTGCAAACAAGCCCTTGAGCAAGTGCTGCATCCTTGAGTGCTAATTGAGAAAGGCTGATTACGTCAGTTGGGTAAGAATAATATTCTTTGCCAAATGACCGGTTTGTGCTTGTGGCTTTTAAGTAGCTGTGGTTCACTGAAGTGCTTGAGAGGTGCCTTTAGTTTGAAGAGGAAGCTGAGTGAAGGGCTGGAGGCAAGCAGGCTGAGGGACCGGATGAGCACTGTGGGAGTAACAAAGTCAATAACCCAGAGTCGCCACAGATCCTCTCAAATAAAATGATGGTAAAACTCGTCTTTGAGTAACTTGCTTGGGAGATAAAAGAGAAAAAGGAAGCAAGCATTAAAGTGGCTCTGACCATAACATGCATTGCAAAAGCATTCAGAATTTATGGTGTATACCAGCTTCTCAAGTTTCTTTCATGTATGTTTATTCCAGGTTGAATGTTCCAAAACCTTAACATGTGGTGTGTTATTTGTTGAATAACCCACAGGACAGAGCACAGGTGTCAGACTTGTGAATTTTCAAGTTAACTCCTAGGTTTGAGGTGATTGGGCAAGAGGTAAGAAGTGTAAAAAAATGTATTTACTAGGGAGAAGAGTAGTGCCATTGCAAGGGCCTCATCCATGGGATGCAGACCTTGCTAAGTCCACACTGCCTGTGGCACATGGACCTGTACCTCCTTATCTGTGTGTGTTCCTTCACTCTACACTGGGGCATGAAATCCAGGGCAGCCACCCATAGGAAGAGCACAGAGGCAGGCAGCTGGCCTTTCCATGGAGATCTAATAGCTCCATGTCCTACTCTGTATTCCTTTCTTTTCTGTGTTCTAATTATAGCTTCAAAATTATTACTAATTTCTTTTTGATTTCCAAATTCCGTTTGGCGACTTACACTGAAATTTCCTGCCGAGAATTCAAACTATTGGCTAGAAATCTTTCTTGTCGTATTCCCCCCCAGATGGCCCAATCTGCTCTGCAGTTCATGCCTGACAGCTAGTTAATCTGGCTGTGCAGAAACACATTTAAAAATGCAGGTTCTGGCATCAGCCTCAGGCAAGCACCTCAACTATGGTCTGTACCCTGAAATTGAGGAATTCAGTTTCTGTTGTCCTTAAAGGTGGCAAGAGTGTGTTTTGCAGATATAAGGTATACTGTAGAAGATAACTCTGAAATCAAGATGTGACCAGGAATGTTCATGTTGTTGCAATATGCTAAGAGTGTTTTCATACTTACACTGCTGGCTTCGGGCAGTTTCCTAAAGGTGACTGAGAAAAACAAACCCATTCATGGTAGGTCTGAATTTGTTACTCATGGATTTTCATCTCCTCTAGAAAACAAAAGAAGAAAGTAAAAAGATTGAAAAATGTTGCAGTAAACAAAATGTATTTAAATATTTGGTGAAGTATTGGATAAATGCTTTGTGCTGTATATTTATTAGGTCAAATTTTGTTCTATCTGGCTAAACCATGTTTGTACAAAATTTATAAAATGTTACTGAATTGCATGTATATGTTTCTCCTCATGGACTCTGAGAAGTCTTATAAAAAATGGAATAAGAAAGCAGAATATCTTGTGGAGGGTTTTGTGTTAGTGGCACATTATAGAAATACACAATTTATTATAAATACAGTAATTTCCCTTTGATACAGAAAACACTACAAATATGCACTTTTGCTCAGGACCATGAATCTTAGGTCAGAAACTTATTTAGAAAGCAATTTGTGACTAAAAATGTAGGATTTTTTCCTTCATTTACTACAGGACCATTTTAATCCTCTTATTTTTTTAGATAAAGTTATTGTGTTTCTGGCAACCTCATGTTGTATTGAAAAAATGTGTCTTCCAGTCTGTTTCTTGCAGATTAGTGAAACTACCATGTGAGATTCTACAAAAGTTATTGCACTTTAGATACATCAGTTTTTATTCATGCAAAGGAGATAAAACTGATTTTTCTATTTGCTCTGAAATGACAGTCTGCAAATGGCAGCAAACAAATTTTGCAAAAAGCTACCTCTGTTTTTGCCTGTCCGTTCTGTATGGTATTTGTCAAGAGATAATGCAAAAATTCATATAAGTCATATGACTTTACTCAAACTTTAAGGCTGAGTAGTACATTTAATATCACATTTTCCATTCCTTTTTGATGCAGAAATAAGAAATCAAGAAATGAGGATGAGATTATATTTTTTGTAGGTCATACATAATGTCAATTCTGAAATGGGTGCAGAAGTTTTCCATAATTCTTTTTAGCAAAAAAAGTCTGCTTAAAAGCTTGTATAGTTGTCCCTAGGGATCCCAGTGAGGTGATGATAATTTTTGTTATGAATTAATCTTAGCAAATTTCACCGTAGCAAAAATTGTGAACATTTAAAGAAATAATGCAACTTTAAGAAATGTTCTGAAATATTTCAACTAGCATAACACTGGTCTGGCTTTCAAAGAAGAGCTGTATATTCCTGATTTTAATTGTCTTCTGATTCATTTCCTCTGAAAAGAATCAATTTCAAATGAAGGAGAGGTTCCCCAGGTAGTTTCTACAAGAATCACTCATTAAGAGGAGCTTTAAGGTAATGCGTAAGCACAGATCATAGAATCATAATACAGTCTGGGTTGGAAGGGCCCCTAAAGACCATCTTATTCCACCCCCTGCCAAGGGCAGAGACACCTTCCACCAGAGCAGGTTGCTCAGAGCCCCATCCAACCTGGCCTTGAGCACTTCCAGGGATGGGGCAGCCACAGCTTCTCTTGGCAACCTGTGCCAGTGCCCAGCCACCCTCACGGTAAAGAATTTCTCCCTAATGTCTAATTTAAATCCTCCCCCTCTCAGTTTGAAGCCATTCCCCCTCGTCCTACCACTCCAGGCCCTTGTCCCTGCAAAGTCCCTCTCCAGATCTTTAGGAGCCCCTTTAGGCACTGTCCCAGCCTGTCCTCATAGCAGAGGTGCTCCAGCCCTCTGATCATACTTGGGACCATCCTGTGGACTTGTTCCAGCAGGTCCATGTCCTTGTTATGCTGGGAGCTCCAGAGCTGGATGCAGCATTCCAGGTCTCTCACAAAAGCAGAGTAGAGAGGGAGAGTCCCCTCCCTTGACCGGCTGGTCCCACTTCTTTTGGTACAGCCCAGAAAGATTGTTTTTGTGAGCTGCAGACACTCACTGCCAGCTCATGTCCAGCGTCTCATCCACCAACACCCCCAAGTCCTCCCCAGAGCTGCCCTCACTCCATTCTCTGCCCAGCCTGTATTTGTGCTTGGGATTGCCCCCGCCCGGGTGCAGGACCTTCCACTTGGCTTTATGGAACTTTGTGAGGTTCATGCAGATCAACCTCTCAGGCCTGTCAGGGTGCCTCTGAATGCCAATCCTTCCTTCCATTTTTTTCTATTTAGACTTGGGCAGGTTGGTCTAAACCAAAAAGCTGGTGTATTTTCCAGATTATTTTTGCTTTAGCTATAGGTACTTGATATTCTTTTTCTCTTTGTCAAGGCTTTGCTTAATGCATTGTAATACCTGTTCCCTCTGAGAAGAACAAAATGCACAATGAAATTAAGTTCTTACTTGGAATTACAAGGAAAGTGTATAATTTTTCAGATTGGATAGCAAAGGATATCTGGGCTGTATCACTGGCAAATCACTTCAGCTGCAGTCCTTAGAGAGCCGTTAGTACTGCCATGGAGTGTATCAGATATAGCCAGTCTTCATCAGGAATCATGACAGCCCAAGGAAGGCAGGTTTTGACATACCATATTTTACTTGTATTATATTTTGAGCCATGTATCCCTGTGTTTTGCTGACAGATTGTCAGGGAAGTGATTGGTCTGGATTACATGGTGATGATTTCATTTTATAAAACAAAACAAAAAAGCAAGCAAAAAGGAATTGCTTTTGGCAGAAGATGATCCCATTACTTTGAAGAAAAAATTATTTAATTTTAAATTAAATGCTTATAAAAATGAATATAACAGAATATGGAAAAAAATAATAGATAATAACTAGTTAACAACTCTGAAATAAAGATTTAGATAATACTTTCTCATCATTCAGTGCTAAATCAAAGCCATGTAAGCAATGTTACGTTGAACATTTGGCTTCATAGAAATAGCTACTGGTAATGAACTACAGGGCCCAGCTACTACAGATGTGACAATAGCTGGCATTGTATAATGTTGGCAGTATCCTAATGTGTAAAATATCCATGTATACCATAATTTCTGGAAGGAAGTGCTTCCCTGCCAGGCTGCTTATTTTCACTGAGGCCTTTGAATAGGAGTGGTGCTGTTCTGTTAAGGAAGTTGGTTTGGGATATTGTCCAGGGAAACTGGGTGCATTGAGACTAGTGGGTGCAGAGAAGGGAACCCCCCGAAAACCTGACTTGTAAAGAGTTAACCCTGTGTCCCAAGGACTGAAGCCAGTCCTGAAGCAGCTAGAGAATTGTGCTGGAATGCCGTAGGTGCAGCAGTGCTCCACTGCTCATTCCTCCTAGGAAGGCAGCTCACAGCACAGCTGGCCCCCGACTGCACCTCAGCACTGCAGAGCTCTGGTCACCTTCTCTCCAAGCAGCAGCAAAATGCCATTATGTTTGTCTTCTGCAACAGGCTGATTTATGAGGAGAAAAACTTTCAGTCCCAGAAGAAAGTAAATAAAATTTCTTAAAAATGTGGGCTGCCAAAAGAGAAACTACTACAATACATATAAGCCATAAATCTGTTAAAAGTGCACGCACTGCAGCGGTTAGTATGGTACCTTCTGGGAAATAGGTTTAATTTTTCCATTTTTTTCAAGGCTTGTGCTGTTTTGACTGACAGAAGCTCAGATCTATGGGAAATGGAACATTTGAGAAGTGAGTATGTTCTTTTCCCTGGGCAGGCACTCTTGGTCACCTGAAGTAACACTGATCCTCCTCCCTTGGTGATGACAAATCAGATGGCCTTTAAAAGTATTCCCAATTAATATTTTTATTGCAGACCTACTAGGGAGTTGTTACGGTGTGCTTTCTAGATTATGGTGGCATAACTTTCTTTAGTAAAGGTAACATAAACATCACGTCTTTTAACTTCAACTGCTAACTTGAAACCAAAAAGCATCCTTTGAGTACAGTTCTTGGACTTTGTTCAGCCAACCTTTGAAGAAAGAGAATGTGCCTTTTGTATAAATCAGGACCAGACTTAAACACATGGGGCAATTTGCTCACTGCATTTGAAGTTAAAATTTGACATAACAAAGGATATTACAAGAAACTGCAGTGAAGTTTAAACAGATCAGTACTAAGCTAAAGTATATTGCCAGTACTGTTCTTGCAGATCACGGCTATGCTAATGTGATCTATGGTTACTTTAATATTTTGCAGCCTCTCATTCCCTCAGTGCATGTTTTAAGCATGCATATCACTCACTTTTATAATAAAATAACCTGATAAAACCTTCTGCTTTGTGCTGGTCTCCTGAGGTAAAAAGTCACAGATATGTTAAGTCTCACATTGTTTGTTCCAGCTTCATTATGTTTGATAAAAAATATATCTATCTTGGTAACATCTCATAACATACAGTATTTTCTCAGTAACTGGATTGCTGTAAGGAAGGACATTTTTTACCTGAATAATGAAATTGTATCCTAGTTATTTCTCTGGTCTTCTTTGTAAGACACATACAGGAGATTGACAACGTGAACTACTATTGGAATGCATGATGGAAAACTTTGAAAAGGACTTTTGTCTTTAGGGATGGATGAGTGGAATCTTTACAGTGTTCCTGAAAGATGTACTGTGCAGCTTTTTATTCTGTGTGCAGGAAGAGGTGTGTGTATGTTCTAAATGTAATTATGGGTCAGAGTGTAAATGTTAGGTTGTGTGTAGTCCATGATTGAAAGCAGACTATCAATTATGTCAGTGGGAGGTTACTGCCAAGATCAAAAGCAGATTACAGGCCTGGCTAAGGCTACACTCCCACAGCTTTGCTGGTGTATCAATGCTCATGTGCTCCCCTAGCAAAGAGCATGGCACTCCTGTGGATGCAGCATATTCTGGGTTGCTGTGAGTGAAAGATGCTCCCTGGAAAAGAAATGCTGTCCATATAACTGTCTCTCTGCACTCAGCTTTTCTGATGCAAACAGCCATGTGGTAGTTCTGTCCATATTCATGTCTGGAGCACTCACAGCTCTGATTCATGACCAGAGAAGCCTGGCCTTCAGCAGATGAACTGAGAGGGGTGAGCCAAGCCCTTGCCCTGCATCATGGTGAAGGGGTTGAATAATCATAAGATTCTCTGTGTAACATGGGACAGGGATACAAACAACCTGGGACAACCACTTGTAATTCGAGGGCATCCAAATTCCCAGTGAGTCATCAGTTAAAATTAAAAAGGGCACTTTTCTTTCCAATCTTTGGTTTGGTAAGGAAGCAGAAGAAACAGAAAAAGCAGCTCCTAGAAGAAACCTAATTTGGTCTAAAACCATTAGATGGAAAGTTCTTGATTTTCCTTAAAGATATAAGACTGAATTATTAGTTTTAAAAATCAAGGCTTTTCAATGTACAAACTATACTAAAGTTACTCCTGGTTCTTCACTTTGGCCTTATTAAATCATGGGGTTTATAACTAAGGGATTGCAATGCATTGAATGTAAAAATATTGAGACATGATGAATGCAGAATCTTTGTTACACAAAGAACTAGAAAGTATTGATCAAAAAAATGCTTTGAGGCAAACCAATTAGAGACCCATTGACAGCAAAATGACCTGCTCATCCATCTTTCAAATTAAATTTAAAACCTAGGTCCACATTCTTTGTGGCCATTTTAAACTCCTGAGCATGAAGTCTGAATGCTGTTAATTTTGGTCTCCTGGCCAAACTCCAAACTGAATAATTATTCTGCTTCTTTCCTAAATTACAGCAGCAGCCTCATTAGGAACAAATGCATTCATAGTTTGCTGACCTAAACTGCTCTTATATTGCTATGCACTGTTAACTGTTGCTGCATTTCCATCAGAGGCTGGCTATATTTCCATGATTGAATGACCTCTGGACAAAGCATGTATATCTCTAGCTTGTTTAAAAGGCTGTGGGGCAAAAGATGCTGTACATATAGATGCTATCAAAGAAATAATTTTAGGCCCAGAACATGCAGGTGCTGCAGTGTGTTCACTGAACAGGGGGAACTGCTGGCATTCAGTGATATAACTGGGTGAAAGAGACTATTTGGGGACAGAGGGTGTTTGCTTATGGGTTGGAAAGCTTGTGGCCACTGATTATCATGATAAAGGCAGTTTCATTGAGAAGCATTGCCAAATTATAGAACAAAATGGGAAGCAAAGGGAGAGTGGAGATTTACTAAAAAAATAGGCTCAGTGCTTTCTGGATGTGTGTTTCTGGATAATAGGTCAGCTAGCAAGATGCATATTGGTTTTTTCCAGAAATAAAAACAATTAAATTGTTGAGAAGTCCAATAAAATATTCCAGACATTCTATACATGTTTGCTTAATGCTCTATATTTTGTTCTAATTATGTTATAGCTTCTTTTAAAAAAGTCTACACTGTCTGAAAGGTGAGGGAAACAGTGTAAGATATGAGCAGGAGGTTTTACAGTCTTTATCTCTTTATGTGCTGTTTAGCTACAGCATCATCCTTGCTTTCCAGTGCTATCATCGTCGTACAGCACCTGAATTAGTTGCCTAAAGTGGTTTTAACTACCAATTTAGTGGGAGATGCTCAACTGCACAGCAGTTCCTAAAAAAACCCAGAACAGTCTAAACACAAACAGCTAACTGAAAATGTTGTTTAGGGGAAACTTTTCCCCTTGTGGGAGAGCCACATGGCAAGAAAGCTCTCTAATACACAGAATGGTTATCATGGCAGCAAGGAACAGATTTGAACCCCAAGGTCTTGGCTTTCATTAACCTTTGTCTTTGTGCTGTGAAGTAGAAACTGTCTGATCCTTTCATATAGCCTGGAATCAGACAATATTGTAGGGCTGGGCAATTTTCTTTCTGCAGATGAGTTCAACAAGTACAAAGCAGAACTATGCTGCCATTCTCCTAAGTGTAAGCAGGTTCTTTCACTTGGTAGTGATTCAAGTTCAGGAAAAATCAGAAATTTATTTCCAGCACGAAAGCTATTACTAAAAGATACTTTTATTGTCTTAGAGCTGTAGAATAAAGGTGCAATATTTGGTGTGCTCTATGCAGTGCGCTATATTCAGGTGTTCATGGTAAACTTGAGTATGACTATTCATTATCACTGAGTTGTTGTGGGACTGGTACCAGAACTCTAAATCCCTACACTTATTCTTTCCTAACAGTGAAACATTTATACCAGAAGTGATCAGTTCATTAGTTAACTGAAATGATTGTGGTCATGCTTCAATACTTTACTAGGATTTATTTTTAGAGCTGTTGGGATGTATTAGTGCTCTTTCTTTTTTATTTTCTCTCTTATGAACTGTACTGAAAGTACAGTATTCTTTACAAATAGGAAAGTAACTATTCCCTCCAAAATTTCAACGTTTGTCATCAAGGAAAAGAACCAAAACCAGTTTTGCTCTGCACATCTGCACAAAAACTGTCATGCACATCACCAATCAAAGCAACTGCTGACCATTGTGGATGATCTCCTAATCTCTCTCAAATGAAGAAAAACTGAAGCATCTTTGAACAGTCTGTTATGAGTCAAATGGGTTTGTTTTGCAACAGATTTTATTTGCTATGAATAATCTGATGCGCTTTATTTAATTGGCAGACACAACAATAACCAGTCATATCACATTTCCCATAGGCTCCAAATCATGTTTGAGCCCTTTTGCACAGTTAAATGGTTACTAGTTTTCTTCTTTCAACATCTGTTTTACTCAACCTTGCCAAGTATCTATTTATTGCTGTTATAACAAGATGTTAAATATTTAAAATTACAAACCAGCTTTACAATTGTGCCTGAATATCTTTTAACTGTCTCAATATGGATTTTGTTACTTTTATATAATTTACAGAACTTTAGGAGAAAACACGGAAATCTATTAAAAGAAAAAGAAAGCTTAGTGAGTAGATCATTAACAGTATCAGCAGAATTACAGATCCTCATTTAGATTTCAGTAGAATATAGACATCTAAAGCACTTAGGAAAATCAGCATTTTTAAAAATCTAAACAGAAACAATCTACAGCTTTCTCCTGCCTTGCAGTAATAGTCCAGTGCACCGATGTTAATTCTATTGGAAAACCTAGTAAAACCCAACTAAAATGTACATGTCTGCATGTCATTGTTTTGATGTGGTGGATAATGGAAACCAACACGTCAATATTTGAGTCACAGGATGAGTCAGTTCTTTTTGACTTGAAGGACCAGCACTGAATATTAAGAATAACAGTAGATTTCTAAACTTCTCATCCAAACCAATTAGTCTTTTCACTAATATTCTCAGTCATAAGCAACAAGAGATCTTATATTAATTCTAAGCTTTCATTCTAACTCCTCTGAACAAAAGCAGCTTAGTAAAAGACTTCAGCCTGAACAGAATTCAGACCGCAGTGTATTTCTCATTGTATACAAAAAACATGTGCTTACCCAACTTGGCCTTACTTGATGATATGTCCCAGTTTGGCATAAACTGTTTTATAAAATGAAAATTGAAAATAGACGTTAATGAAGACTCCCTCCTTAGAAACAGTGGATAGGTTATATCTCAAGCCAAGAATTCTCAATTTTATACCCTCTTCCACAGCTCTGTCACATATCTGAATGGCTGTTTTTTCAGAATTGGCATGTTCTTCAAAACATTGCTAAGTAAGGCCATTGTGTACCACATTCTTGTGCCAAAATATACAAAATGCGCTATATCAGTCTCATATGTAGTTAGGCATCTACGACAGGACTCAGAATTGGCTTTTTTTGACTGTAAATAACAAGCCTCTATTATGACCTAAATGCTATTCTCTCTGTGAGACAACCATAACATTTATTTACCCAAACTCAGCAGAATGGCTTCCCTCAAATTATAGCAAACTGTCAGAGACAGAAGAGAAAGACAGAGAAGATTTAGGCCCAGATCATGGGCATTTTTAAATCAAAGGCTGATCTGTCATTCCCTAAGAGAGACCAGTATTTTGCCTGTAATGAGCAGTTACTCTGAAGCTGGCTTTGAGGCTGAATGAAATAATAAGGAATTGTGTATGAAGGGAGATCAGATTTCCTGCTATGACCAAGGATACATAAGCTGGTGTGTAAAAAACAAATGTGCAAAATAGTCTTCTATGTGCTGGACCTTATACTTGAACAGGTCCATGTAATTTGATATGGATTTTGAAGGAAGTAGGATTCAAAACAAAGTCCTAATATGGGATTTAATTGATCAGAGGCACAGTAAAATACAAAACCACTGTTCAAGGAAAATGTTTGTGTGACATCCAGAAGCAGTTACTGGGCTTGTTATCTTACCATTAGTTGTGACTGAGAATATGATGAGTTTGTTTTGCAGGATTTCATGAAGAAATACCCTGAAAAGCAGAATTTTGTGGGAGGAAATAATCCTGGGTTTCAGACAGAAAGGTTTTACCTCATTAGTTTTCTTGCTTTCTTCAAGGATACAGTGTCACAGCTATGGCTGGTGTGAGTGATGTGGTGAGGAATGTAATGCGGTGCTTGTGGAAATAGAAGTTACCATGCCTTAGTAATAATTGCACAGCAGTAGAAAGAGCATGCAATGGATAAAAATCCATCTTTGGACAGGAGAATGGGATTATTTTAAAAATTGCATGTTCCTTAAGGATATGAGAGCGAGCTCTTGTTTATCACTGCATCTAACTACACAGGATTGCAATATCAATTTAAAAGTAATAGCAATATTAATTTTCAAAAAAACAATTGTTTATGGAACTAAAACTGAAGGTAAAGAAATTGCAGAATAATACAACTATGGCCTAGAAGAGTTATCTTATTTAAGATTATAGAGGAGCTAAAGGATCAGTCAAGCACAATGCAGACAAACTTAATAATCTGAAGTTTACATAAGTACATATTGCATGTGTTAAGAACATATTCACAGTAAAACTGAGTTAGAGGGTTTTAAGAATTCTGGCTGCTTTCATCTTGAAAAAAATCACTTGAGCAGCTGTGTCAGTGAGAACTGAACCCTGCAGAGGGTTTGAGGGGAAAAGAGGCTTAGCTAAGAGTTTCTGAAGAATATATTTCCTGGCCTAGAGAAAAAGATATGACAATTATACTTGTCAAAAGTCAAGGGCAGTGGTCTTGTTTGCTTTCCCGGGGGAATTTGTGTTTTGGGTTAGATGAGGGAATCCAGGGGTGTTTAACCACAGTTTTGGAGACTCTGCTCTGGGACAAAATGCTCTCCTCACTGAACTGCAGGCCTGACTTCCCACATTTCCTACAATTTCCCTTCTTTTAGGAGCCCAGTCTTTGTATGTTTGCAGAGCAGGGTGTAATGAAATCTCAACCTCTGAGACACTGCAGATCCACAGCTCTAGGAAAGAGAATATTCACAGCAGTGGTGAAGGAAATAAAAGTGGGAAAAAATATAGTGAAAAGAAGAGGCTGAACAGAAGTGTTAGACTTGCCTCTGTAGTTTGTGGGGTAAATGCAGACCATTCCACTCTGTAGACTCAGATCTACCTCTCCAGATTTCATGAAGAGGCAGGAAAATCAGGCTTAGAGTTTAATTTGCATCCCTGGATTTTACTCCCCCCCTACACTGCCCTCTCGTGGTCTTACTTCCAGCACGTCAGTGCCGGAAGCGCAGAAGAATTACGCTTGGGGTTTTGGAGAAGCCTGAAGCAGTCACAGCATAATTTGGACCTGATTCAGGATGTTTTAACCAATCCTGCTGTTCTGGGCTAAAATCACATAGTGCAGATATAAATCTGTTGTAATTTCATTAGAACAATAGTTCTTAGTCTGATTGTCAGCCCCTGTGGTCTAAGAGCACTGTGATCTAAATGCCGGTTTCTTACCTTTATATTCTCTGAGTTTATGTCTTCTGGTAGCTGTTGTGTGGCTTATGTGAAATGAGTGGGTGGTTTCAGACCTGTGCACAGGAGATAGGTGGTTATATAATGAAAATCAGTATCTCCAAGCAAATGGCATAATCAGCACTATCAGATCTCTGGAAGAGAGAGGGGAAGGCTTTGGGGATAGTGGCACTGCACCACTTTCTCTCAGACGTAACTCCTGCACTCGAGTCACCTGTTAAGGAGGTTAAAACTCCCCCTAACTCTGGAATGTGCTGGACGTGTTTCACTGATCTAGGAGAGATTTTTTTTCTAATGCACTTGTCCTTTAACAGCTCTGTATTGTCTAGAAGCATCAAGGAAATGTGGCAACTGTTGATGGTGGCAGTGCCATCCCAGGGCAGTCCTGTGCTCCCCCTCACCCCAGCAGTGTCTGAGCAAGGTGTGACTGGAGCCCGCTGGAGCCTGGTCGTGGCTCTGTATAGGATTGCAGGCTGGTTTCCTCTCTTAAGCAGACAGGATTGCCTGGCTCTCACAGTCCCCTCTCTGCCTTGTGCTCTTGGCTGGGTAGCACCCAAGGGCTGCTGAAGTAAGATCCATGTTTTCCAGGGACCGAGGGCTCACGCTCCCTGTGGTATAGGCAAATGGAACTCTAATAGTCAGTAGAAATGTGCTGTCTCATGCTGAATTGTGGCCTAAATACTTCCACACCAGTGATTTGCTGGGCAGAGTTTTACTTTAGCTGCTGCCTTAACTAACACTAAAATGCAGCATGGAGAGGGCACTCAGCCAGAGCTCGGCGTTCTCTTCCTGGCTTGGCCACACTCATACTCCTTCTGATGTGCTGGCTGTCACACAGGAATAGTAATACTGAAATTCCCCTGTAAAGTGCTTACACAGCTACGACCACTAGGTAAGAACTAGTTATTATTACTGTAGATTTTAGGAGCCAAATTTTCACCTTTCCTTGTACTCATATGACACCAAATTGCCATAAGGCTGTCTGAAGAAATAATTTAACCAGCAGGCTGTTGTAGAGCAAAGGCTGCAAATAAAAAATGCTCACATCACAGATCCAATTGAAGGCTGTTGTCCTGCTATCAAAATAGAACAGGAAAGAAGAGATCTAAACAAGAGCAGGTCTTAGCAATCATTTCCCACAATCCCTTCTAGGAGAGGTGAACTGATGGAAGTTCATTTGTGTGTGATTTGAAGAAAAATCTCAAGAAAAACAACCGATAAAAGAAGCAAGAGTTGTGAAACAATACGGTAAGGCCTGTTGGCCACGTGACCCTGGCTGTCTCTTTGAATCCTTTTTTGCTTGTTAGTGACTGCTCTTTCCTTCAGGCACTCTTCTGTTTAGGCAAACACAAATAACAGCTATGTACTTTTGTCTAAGATAGACAACTAGGAAAGCAGAAAGAACAAAAGTCATTTCCATGAGAAACCACAGTCTGATCTTGAACAGGCTGTAGGAATTCAGAGAACAAGACAGCGAATGCCTCTTGTACCAGGCAGAGTTCCTACAGCTTTACAAGAGGGAAAAGGCGTGGGGACTTTTTGGCAACCCACCCCATGCTCTGACTTCCATATTTAAGAAAAGGCAAAGGGTGCTGGTAGAATATATAAGAGCAATACTCTTAGAAATTAGTAACAGAATGTGGAAAAAATCAGTTTCAGTTGTGAATTATGATTTCTCAAAGTGCATCCATTTCACAATAAAATACTACCCAGCATATCCTGATGGGCCTAATTGATCATTGAGGAAACATTTTAACAGTCACAAAAAATGAAGGTACAGTTATTTGAATATGATCTGATAATGACTGGTTTGTGGAAAGAATGTTGGATACTGGCAATTCTTTCCAAAGAGGATTCCAACAGGAAAAATATGATTTGCAAATAGCCATGATCTGCACATTCCAATTATATCAGAAAAGAAAGCATCCAAAATATATGGCTGTATAAACAGACATTTTACAGCTCTTCTAATTGCTCTCCCTTATTTTCTGCAAATTTCACGCTGTGACCAGTGCTCCCCATTGTTGGCCCCAGGCCCTTTTCCCACTAGCACTCTTAGGTGTTCCTTTTTGCTTCCTTCATGCTGAATGATATGCAGGTTACCACAGGTTCTCCTAGCATCCTTGATTATCTAGCATCACAGTGATTATCAGTAAATAGGAATGTGGATTAGCAATGGTTAATGGCTCATGGATGCAGGAGCACATGAAGAGTGCAGGTTGCAGGATAACTTCCCTGCTGGGGGAATCTCTGTGGAGAGACACCTGAGATTTTGCAGATAAACTATGCAGTGCATTGTTGTAGAAGGTACACTTCATTCATTAGCTGTGGAAATAATCTGGTGATAAAAAGATGAAGAGTCTGCCATGCATTTTGGTGTTGCCTGGAATGTGTAGATATTTGTGGGTTGGTTTTGTTTTACATTATGGTTTCTTTAGATGATGCGCATAAATGTGTATTTGCCTTTACTCTTTAGAGATGGACTTTTTTGTTTCCCTTCTCCTTCCCACCAGCCACTGTCAGTGAAAATGATCAATCCTAATGTAAGAACTCAACTACCATGTATTAATTTTAGATGGCACCCCTGTGCCACAGTGTGCTACAGCCTGTCTTCATTGTATCTAGACACTATTTTGCTTTAAGACCTCTGACAACAAAGCTTTTCACTAAATCCACAATAAAGCTCTGTTTAACATTCAGCAATCTGTTCTCCATTATCCAGTTGGACTATTCCTTTGGGTTGTGCCTGGAAGTTTCATTGCAACTACTTGGACCTAAACTAGGCATCAGAGTGGAAAGTGGACTTTGAGAAGGGACAAGGAACAAAGAAAGATTACTACTTTTATTCATAACAGAAGCAGGTTTTTGTGTGCTCAGAAAGGAAAGGGAGCAATTTTAAATCCAGCTTTTCAAGGTGAAACTTCTCATGCTCTTTCAAATTTGGATCATATTTCAGTGTATTTCTAAGGCAGTCCACCGCCACTTTTAACAGAACAGCAAATCACTGCATCACACTCTGGCTGTGCAGGTGGGGGGCTTGGCAGATGCTTTGTCCCAGTCCTACAACAAATCAACAAGGCAGGTCACAAACTCACCTTTAGCTGCAGCCCAGTCATGGTCCCTTGTCCCATCGCCCAAAGCAGACCCTGTTGTGAGGTGGAGCTTTGTGCTCCCCAGCAGGGGCTTGCACTGGCTTGTTTTCCACCAGTGAGGTGATGAACTTGCAGGAAAGAAAATGTCCCAATACATTTTGCCATTTGGACATGGGTCAAGTTTGCCTTGATTTCCCTGGTGTGAGTCAGAAATGGCTCAGTTACATCCTTGTAAATTGGATAAGCCTTACTGGCCTCAGTGGAATGACTGAATTTGGCCCATTGCTTTACTACCGTGCTATTAAAACAGTCAATCTTCTGGCTGCAAGGAATAATATTAAAAAAAATAAAGTTTGCATATGTGCTCTGGATAGCAGTGTAACAAGACAGAATATCAGACTTAATCATGTTTTGTGCCACAGTGCTGACAACGTATGTTTGGAAGCACTGCAGAAAAAAGCAGCCTCCTCATTATTCTCAGTGTGTTTTGCAGCACACCAAGGCATCTGGGCAAGGAGACTCTCAGAACCGTGTCAGGGCTGGAAAAAAAAGTTACCTGAAATGAGGTGTAAAGATGAGTAAAAAATTATTGGTTTAGCTTGAAGAAATGTTGTTGGGTGTTTATTCAAAAAAGCAGGAAAATAACTTGAAAAAATTTGTATCTAATGTGAACAGCTCCATGTATCTTCAATTAACATATAAAATACATCAAAATTGGTTAAGAATTACATGTCTCCTTGGTCTTGTTTTCATTATGCATACATCTGAAGTGGAACCAATGCCATTAATGAATAATTTAATAAAAATAATGTCAAGTATTATTTTTGTAGCATGGAAAACTGTAAACATTAATTGAATAAGGCTGAGAATCATGAAATGCAATCTTAATTACTAGAAACTAGAATAATCAGCTGAACTGAGGCAAACGGGACAACAGACTTTTTAGAAAGGAGTTTACAGCTGCTAGGGTGGAACTAGCATCTTAGAAGAGTTTGTGTAGTCAGTACTTTGACGTGCACAATATTTTGGAATAAGCCATTAAAGCAACATGGGAACTCTTCATTCTGCATGTCTTTTGAATAATCTACAGCCCTCACAGCTTCTCCCCATATTTTATTTTCTGTTGTCTGCCAGCCCCAGGGCTTAGCAGTAAATCTCCAAGCCAGCCCTTCATAACAGTGGCTGAGCAGTCATCAGGTGAAAATATGGAACAGATGCTGCCCCAGGATCATTGCAGGCATTTCTGTCCTGTTATCCCTCTCCTAGCTGTAACTATCAAGGTCTGCGTAACAATGAATAAAGATTCCTGCATCATGCTCTCTCCTGGGAGGGACTTCTCTGGCTTGCCACACAGAAACCTTCTGGTTTCCTGACTGTCCCCTGCTTTGAGATGGAGGCTTCTTCTCTGCTTAGGTTTTTACCCCTGACCCTGATGTGTTTAAAGAAAAAAAGAATACTTTTTGTACTATCAGGGTAAGCGAAGGTGTTAGAACCTCCTCTTGTAAGATGGACTCAGGTTTCCTTTGACTATTATTTCTAGTTTGATTTCAGCTTTCTTTAGTATTGGTACCAAAATTGTGCAAAGCTTTCTGTCTGGCTGTAGAGTGAAACGCTTTTCAAAGTGGGTCACCCTCTGCAAGGGTGAACTTTTACTCCAAGTTCAAAGTCAAAAGCTTCAGAAAGCTCAGAGTTATCACCCTGAGGATAAAATACACAGAGCTTTTAAACCATAAATGCCGTCCATCACAGCATCTCTGTTACTACAGCAGGCCAAAATGACACTGTCTGCTTTGCAAGTGACACTGCCTTTTTCTCTCAGTGTGTTCATTTCTCTGCTTTTCAGTCTCCAGCGCCTCATTTCTGACTCATAGTATGAACTGAGCCAAAGAATGGGAACAGAGAGCTCAGGCTTTGTGTTTTCCTTCCATGCTGCCCCTGCACACTGGGAGAGAGGAGTTTCCCAGTTCTCCCAGTCCGTAAATTGCAGCAGACCTACAAACAAGCAAAAATGTGAATTGGGGGGACTAAAATTCTCATCCCAAATTACAAACGTGATAGACAAGTTTGGACCAATCTACACTCTCCGAAGAAATGAGGTGTTTTAATCATAATTTTTAAGAGTTCGGATTTTTGAATACGGAATAATCATTAAATTAGGTAAAATATTCGCCAGCATCACCATTTTTTATTTAAAACGGTTTGAAATGAGAACGAAAAGAAGAGGTGGTTTGATAAAAGCAATAAAACTCACGGACCAGCCCAAAAAAAAAAAAATCTTGGTGAGGTGCCCCCTTGTGCCTGCGGAGCGACATGGCCGAGCCTGTGCGCAGGGCGGGGCCGGGCCGGGCCGATGCCGTAGGATTTGGAAGGGGAAAAAAAACGGAACGGGGCTTTAAAAATCTCTGTTAGCTGGCACCTCAGAACAGCGCGTCCCTGAAAGGGAAGACAAGGATTGTTAAAGCAGTTAAACCTAGTCTTTCTCCCTCCGAAGTGGTGCGTTTGAAGGGACTTCGGAGGGGACGGCTGTGATTTCAGGGTGTGAGTTCAGGGTGTGATTTCAGGGCGTGATTTCAGGCTGTGATTTCAGGCTGTGACTTTAGGGCGTGATTTCACTCTGTGATTTCTGGGTGTGATTTCAGGCTGTTATTTTAGGTTGTGATTTCAGGCTGTGATTTCACAGTGTGATTTCAGGGTGTGAGTTCAGGGTGTGATTTCATGGTGTGATTTCACTATGTGATTTCAGGCTGTGATTTCACGGTGGGCTGTCCCACTGCCCAGATGGCATTTGCCGGGCAGTGTGTGTCAGAGCAGCCTTCCCACTAACTCAGCACCACAGGACGTCCTTCCCCGGCTTCCCCAAGGCCCACTGCCGTTGTAGGACACGAAAAAATTAATGACTCCAAATACTTTTCAGAAGGTAGAGAGCATAGAGAAGGCTTTATTGTCTAATTCTACTACCTTTTATAAGGTGTTCTGATACTGACTTAACATGATTGGTGACTAGGAATGATACCTCTCTAATTCCATTGGTTAAACGAGAGAAACAGAGCTAGAGAGACAAACATCACCTGGAGAAAGATTGTTTTGAGAACGAACAGTTGTTTACCAAGATTGTTTTGAGAAGAAGCTTTCTCGAGATACTTTTTCCTTGGGAAAAGCTAGCAGGTGCTAGCAAGCTAAAACCTCTCCGACTCAGGAACCTCAGGCGCGCAGCCACAGCAGCGCCTGTGGCTGCACGGGGCCTGTGCCCGAGGGCACCTCCGGGGCTGGGTGAGCTGGAGGGGCATCAGCCAGCACGCCGGGCACTGCGGGGCACGTGGGGTGATCGGCCGTGCCAACATCCACCTGCAGCGACTGAGCTGCTTCTGCCAGCAGGGCACACAGCAGCCAGGAATGGGAATGCTTCCTGTCTTCGTAGTCTGCAGAAAAACATTTTCTTCTGGGTTTATTAAATTTTTTTAAATGTTTTTGTTTTTAAAACGTTAGCACAAATTTTGCTGCTCTTGGCGTTCTCTGGACGTATCAAAGTTTCCCTTTTTATTTTGCGATTTGTATTTTCTTGAAAATTAAGGGGTTTAATGCAGTTCTAGCCTCAGGGGATACAAGTAGAGTAGAATTTAGTGACATGAAGTGCTGAATTAGTACAAATTTCAGCAATATCTGAAATGTCTGTATTCCTTAGTTTGAATATATAGGATCTTTATTAGGTTTTATTTCATTCTATATATGTTCATCAGCTCAGAGTCACTTCAGCAATGGCAACTTACTAAGTCATATTTGCCAGGAGCACTGATGTTTGTGCGCTGCCATGAACAGAAGATGGATATACCAGGGCTGCTAAACGACTAAATATACAACTATCACTTACTAAATTTACTGTTCATGTATAGCATAACTATGTTGGTCTTGAAGATAGTTTCCATAAGAAAACCTGTATTTTTTCTCCTAGAAAGCAAAATGTTATTGAACAACTTTTCATACTAAGGATTACATAAAAATGTCTGGTGGTTTACATGGTACATCTCTTATTTTAAAAAAGTGTTATTGTCAATAGTGAGTTTCAATGTTAGTCAGTAAATTTTAAGGAAAGAAAATAGAGTTGTGCCTTTATATAGACAGAGAGCTGACTTTCTGATAGTACTGATGAGCTTGTGTTTGTACAGAATTGATCAGTAATTAAATTCAGACATTGGCTCAGTTTAAAGTGGTTTATGCAACAGTGAATCCATGGCATTTTAGAGCTAAGAACAGGAATCAGAAAAACACCCACTTCGCAGACATGAGAATCCAAATTGTGTGGACTTCTGTTTGCAAGTGTGAGTCCAAGAGAGATGTTGCTTCTCCACGTCCCCATCCTTTCCAGGCTCCTTCTCTTTCTCTCCATCTGATACTCATCCATTGTCAGATTATAAATGGAAACAAAGGCTTCATGCCAAATCTAAGCAAATGCCCCAAGCCCTGTTCTTCAAGAAGTCTGGGTCAGGATTTTAATTCTTGGCTCTGGCCCATGGTTTGATGTGTTGGGGTGCAAAGTGATTCATTCACTTTTAACCAGTGCAATGAATGCCCTAAACCAGGACAGCAGAGCAAGGGCATCAGTTTGTAAAGACTAACTACAGAATATGCTATGGTAGTGGCCAGAGAATAATCTAAGGCTGGAAAACACAGAGAAATCACTTTCTAGTTTACTACAAGTCTTTTAAATATTGCTATAAAGCAGAAATCCAATGGCTACTCTGTTAAGGACTCAAAGAATGCTGGCAAATTGCCCGACAGGGCAAATAAGGACATCTCACAATCCAGGCTTCACAATCCGTCTTAAACAAGAGGGAGCAGCAATTTCTTGCATTCTGTCATTTGGCAAATATGCAGTTCTCAGATGTAACAGTACTGAGTATTTTATTGAAACTTTCAGTTGTCAGCCTGCACTCTCCGTATGTTCAGGGTTTTACAAGCTGTTTCCATGACAGAACGAGATTGATTCTTGAGCCATATAGTTAATTGGTTAAATCCATTTTATTTACCAAAAATTGTAGGCAAAACATTGTTCTCTTCAATGCAGTGGACAGATTCCTTTTTTATGTTTCCAAACCTTCTTTTCCAAAAACTACTCTGTTTATAAAGCTTTCTCTGAGGAAGATGGTTCCTTCACTAACTTTTTGTTGTTGTTTGTTGTTTCTCATTTTCTTTCTTAATTACATTTCATTCATTAGGATAAGAAGATTTTTTTTTTTTTTTTGCCATATAGAATTTCTAAATCCAACCTTTTAAAATGCCCGTTCATTTCTGCTGTCCTCTCTAAGAGAGAAACTCCTAGATAGCCTGTATTTTGCATGAGATACTAATCATGGGTCAATAGAAAGAATAATGTCCACTGTCTGTATCATTAATGTACATGCTGGAAAGTTGCTATAATCAGGAAAACGTGTTCCTGGTTTTTGTTGTTTGGTGGGGTTTTTATTTTTTCCTTCAGGATGAGTAAGACAGGAAAAAAAAAATTATCCATCCACTGACCAAGTGTTAAACTAGAATATGCCTTATGAAGGGATAAGTATCATCTGGGAGTTTTATGGAGGGAAAAGCTGTTTGTAAGGAAAGCATCAGGACACTATCTGGCCCAGCTGCAGTTACACTTCAGAAGCAGAAATCACATCCTGTATTATTTAGATCGTCACATCTTCATAGATCCACTAAAAGAAATTATATTTTCTATGTGCAGATAATGCCCACACATTTTCAATTATGTTAACTGATGCTGAGAGTCAACATCTGATTTGTTCCCTGAAGTTTTGGTGGCATCAGCTCACTTACATGACAGCAGAGCCAGTGGAAGAGATGAGTGTAGGGGCTCACAGGGTCCTGCCAGCCTCTCGCTGCACCCTGGCAAGGCGGCTCTCGCGGGGTCCCCCTGCACACACAGCCCCTCTCTGAGCGATGGGCTGCTGCACAGGGGAGGCACGTGGCCTCCAGAAGGCTTAGGTGGGCTGTGGCACTGCTACTACTGGTATCCAAAGGAGCTGAGAGAAAACCTGGATTGCAGCTGCTACTGCCACACTTCTTGTGTGGAGGAACCAAGATGGAGCAGCTGCCGCTTACCTGCCCTTCCTAAGCAGCAGTGCTGCGTCACAGCCTGTTTTTCTGCAATGCTGGGAGACAGGGACAGCAGGTACCGCAAATTATCATCACTTTAAACAGCAGTGTTATGTGTGAAAAGCCTTCTTGTTTCCCATTCCAAAAAAGAAAGAAATGAGAATTTCTTAATTGCTGAGTATTTCTTGTGGGACAAATCCAAACATAAATCACCCTATTTCTGATCACAATTGCTATTGTGAAGAAGTTAATTTTGGATTCTTTAAAATTGAAATCCTCTATGCTTTTTGACTTTCCAGGACTTTATAACCAGTAGACACTGAAGTGAATTTCAGGGAGGTAATTTTTCACTCGTGCTGTTTTTTGTGAAGCCCAGATCAAAGCCTGCTCTGGAAAGTGGAGTCAGCCAAAGCCACAGTGCCAGCTAAGGTCTTTTCTCAACGTCTTGTTACAAAGTCTGCTTTGAACACTTTTTTTACCTCATCTTTTCAGCATGTGAGGCAATGGAACAGGTCTTCCAGAGAAGCTAAGGATTCTCCATCCCTGGAAGTGTTCAAAAGCAGGCTGGATGGAGCTCTGAGCAACCTGGTCTAGTGGAAGGTTCCAGCCCCTTGGGGGTTCCTAGTTGGAACTAGGAGATCTTTGAAGCCTCTTCCTACCCAAACCATTTTGTGATTCTATGAAATACAGAGCATTATTTCCCATTCTGGTGAGCAGTGTCGTCTCTTGGAGACTGCCTCTGAAGAATGTCCCCATGAGTTTTGGAGCTATAGCTCTGCCCTGCAAAATTTGAAAAAAATAAGTGGTTTTTAGTTTTTAAATCAACACCTGATACTCCAGATAATATGGATTCTGCAGAAGATACTTATTTTTCATTAATTTTTCATTAATTAATAATAGAGTATGATATCTAACTGGCTATTAGAAATCCATTAATTGAAGTAAAATGGTTACACATTTGTCTTAAAATTTTGGGAAAAAAGAATGAATTTGTTGGCAGAACTTTAAATAATTAATTCTGTAAAAGAAAAAGGGGAAGACAGAGACTATAGTCGTTCCTTTAAACTAACCTCTCCTGGAACGTTCTTGGCATCACCATTCAGCTGATTGGAACTGTGTGGGAAGAAAGTTTTTAAATAAAAAGGTGCAGCTGAAGGCTCAGTTTATGTGCTGATAGGTGTGAAGTTTTGTTGAAGTGAAGGCAGCAACCTCATAGACCACTGCAGCTCATGTTATTTCCCAAAGCCTACAGAACCCCCTCCATCTTCCATGACTGTGTGTGTCGCAGGACAAACAGGGAAAGCAAACACAGAGTGCCTTGGACTGTTCAAATCCTGGCAGTACTTGTTTGCAATAGATGGCCAGCTCCACGTCTCCCAGGGACAAGTAAGGAGCACCCAGTTCTGCACAGATCTGCCACTGGCTGCACTGATAATCTGCAGAAGGCCACGCTGTATGAGATTTTCTTGCTCTGTCTTTCTAATTGAAATGGAAAGAAAGTAATTTGTAATGAATATGAATGTTTCTATGGATTTCAATGGCCTTTAAATTAGGAGCTTGTTGTGTAATCAAATTCAGCGAGGATGAGAAGACACATGGTAAACAGAATGGTTTTGTCTATAGCACAAAAACTGAATTAGATTTTAAAAAGAAAATCTGATTGGCAGTTATGAGAGACTAGTTTGTGATGTTTGTTTATGACTTGAGAAAGCAGGAGAGTTTGGCAAGGAAATGTTTTGTCCTAAATCCTGGCAAGCTTATTCATAGGCCAAAAATGCTGTTTTGTCTACTTCTCATTTTTCTGAATTCTGTAGGCAGCAAAAAATACATGTGTTTGTGGACATTTATTCTGTTGTGACAATGTAGATTCATCATATGAATATGAAATCAGAGGATTACAAATTAGGTATTGCAGCTATTTCACATGTACATGCTGGAAACTTAAAGGCATTCTCAGTATGCATTCTGAAGAGAAAAATACACAATTCAGTAGAAATGCTGCCTTGATTTTCCATTCACTTGTGTGAGTTTTGCATTAGTGCAACCTTAATGCTTTCATTGGGCTTACTCCTGATTTATCACATTGCAAATGAAACCAGCAGCAGGTCTATAAGCTTTTGCAGACTTTCACTGATTTTTGGTAGGTTGCTGACCTACTTGCAGAGTCATAATCTTAGGAAAATACTAAGGAACTGTCTCAGTTTGTCTTATTTGTCTTATTTGTCTTATTTGGCACCTTGGCCGGTTGGTGATGTGGGTTACAGTCTGCTGTAGACTAATACAAATGGTCTGCCAAGAGGTGGAAATTACGTTTTATTAGAAATTTTAAATTTTATTTACTAAAGATAATTTTCTTAACTGCCTTTGCAAATACATCAAGAGCCTCATGATAATAAGACTAAGCCATACTATGGTTTTCTAGATGGCCATAAGCTGAAGCTGAATTGAAGCAATTTTATCTCTTCTAGAGCACCTGTAAAAAAGCTCAGTGAGAATGACTCCTAAGCCTACATAAACAATTTTAAACACCTCGTACACTGGACAAACAACTGGCCCCAAGAATATAGCATCAACGTTAGCAGAACAGGTATTTTTATACTATCACTACATATATTACGCTTTTGGTTTATGTTCTTAAGACATGAAAGAGAAAGTCCAAATTCATATTATAACAGGGGTTGAAAGAAACAACAGGTCCTTCACAAACAGTGCAAAACTTCATTAGAACATTCATACTTCACGTCTTAACAGAATTTGGGGGACATCTGATGTAAGTTAGATAGTTCATAGAGTCTGAGGTCTAAAGAAGCTGACAAGTATCCTTTGAAGATGGTTTTAGTGTGTAACACAACTAACCAGACTCAGGGGCACAGGAATTTTACTGAGTTCTGGCTTCTGCTTCAGCACTTGAGTTGCAAGAGCATTTGCAGTGTATTTCATACTGATGGGCAATGAATAATTCTGTCTCTAGTAGTAATTTTGTAGTGAGGAGTGTCCAAACTTTAGCATCCAACACAGAGCAGTGAAAATTATATGCGCAAGTATTTCAACAGCTTGTGTAGCAGCTGGCAAATTATGTGTAGGAAGGTTTGTTCTCTTGTCTGTGTATGTGCAAAATACTTACTGGTCCCCACCTTTTAAATATGAAATACTAAATAATGAAATTTGAAGAAATAGAAGCTCTTAGGAAAAATGTGCTTTTGTGTAATATATGCCTCATATTTCATTATGCAATGAGGATACACCTCCAATGTCAAGACAGCACTGAAAAATCATTGTTCATTCCCATACAAGATATCAACTTGGACTCCATGTGAATCCAAGGGCATTCAAACATATTTTGAAAAACATTAGCTGGCCAGCTGTCTATAAATAGCAAAGGAACTGAGTAACACATCAGTAGTAAAAAAACTATCAAGTATTTGGATTAATCAACTTTAAACTTCAGCAAGTGTAAGAATCCTGTAGCGGAACCTCTAACAATTTTTTCCTATCACATGGACAGGAATTATGAAAATAAGTTATAGTGCATGTTCTGAATATTTTAGTACTGGTAGATAAGTAATGTAGCAAACATAAGAAAGTACAACTCAAGAAGCCATACCTTTAAATTGAGTTTATGATGAAATAAGTTTGTATCTAAGTAAATTCTCATGCATTTCCAGAGGGGAAAAGAAACAGTTTGTCTGCATCCCAATTCTGTAATGCATCATAAACAGAAAATTCTGAAATTAACATTTCAGAATTTCTTGTGTTAAAAATTTAAAGCAAGTCATCATTTTACAGAGAATACAGAGTTTCTAGTAAGTTTCTATTTTACAAAACATTGAATGCAGAAGTTATTCAATGAGAGTGTTTTCTAGTCCCTAAAATGTGCCTGTGTGAGCTACTCCATACAGGTGTGCCTGTTTCAAACCTCGCTTCCCTCTGCTCCTGAATACTCATTTGGAGTTCCTGGACTGACTTTGGACATGACTCGCTCCATGCCTTTGTCTGGCAGTGTCAGGGCTATTGATGGAACAGCCACTGTCCCAGCTCTGCTCTGCTGGCCCCAAGAAGCTGCCATGGGGCCCAGTCCTGTCTGCACTGTGGTTGCTCACGCTTCCTTCACTAAGCATTCCTTCTCTTACTGCTGGCAGGAGATTCTCAGAAAGGACGTGGGGAATTTCTAGGAAGTGGCAAAAAACTAATTGAAAACAGGGAGAGAAATAGTAGAAAGCATCAGGAACATCCCCAGAAAACAGCACATGAATTCCTAGAACACTCTCTGAAAATTGTGTAGGAAAAATTCCCAGAAATCAAACAGGACATTCCTAGAAAGTACCAGGCTCTCTAAAATGTAAGGGAAGCCCTAGAAAGTAGTGGGAAAATTGCTAGGAAGCAGTGAATGAATTGTTGGAAAGCAGAAGGTGAGTTCTGAGAAAGCATCAGGAGTATGGATAAAATGGACTGGTGTAATTATCAGAAAGCACTAGGAGAAATCAAGAGAGTTCTTCCAGTGTTAAGGGTTTTGCAGAAAGCTGCAGGAAAAGTGCCAGAAAATACCGGCATTGTTTAAAGATCCAGTTATCCATATAAATCTTCAGAAAATATATTTATACCTTCAAGCACCATATCTTGTTTGTTTTGAAAACTTGATGCTTCCTTCTGGCCTTAAACAATCTTCCTTTTTATTGTCTTATTGCAAATGTTTTCTCTTTTACCATGAGGAATTGCAATTTCACAGTCAGCAGCTTGTGGTTTTAGATGAAGGAGAAGAAACTGAACTTCAAGAAAAAAATAACTCTGCTGTCATCCAAATGTCCTTAATAAATAAAGAACAGGGAAGAAGGAAAAAATATAGGATCTCAGCAGACTCAGTGAGAGTTTTCCATGAGAAGTTACTGGTTCTTAGTGAATCACATAAATCTATTAAAATATACTTCCCTCTTTCAGTGTATAATACCCTGGCTTGCATGCAAAGTACATGACTAGTCTGATTTGAAATGATTTAGGAGGCTGCCAAAAGAGTAGTCATGTACAGATAGATCTGAAGGGGAAGATGAATCTCCAAAGCAGTGCCTGCCAAGACCTGAATATTTGTATCTATTTCTATGAAAGTTCATCCCTGCCTTTGCTTTCCAAAGTCCCGTTGGCTGAAATGTTCCTAGGGGATGGCATGACCCAGCAGATTGGGCTCCGTACCCCTTCTGTGCCGGGCCCTGCTCTTGCTTGTGCTCTTCCAAGCAAGAGTTTCCCTGGCTGAGTTTACCCCTGTGTCTGCTTTCCCTTTCCCCCAGAGCTCCCCAGCCACCATGGAACACGGAGAGATTTGGGAGCCAAAGGCACTGCTTACCTGGGGGGTAACTAAACAGGAGGATACCTTCTTCAGGGAGAAATCCATTTCAATAGATTTTGTGTTTTGACTAAGCTCTCCTATGTGTAACATGCCACTCAACTAGCAGAATTGGTTAAAAATCTCAAGATTCTGAGACAACCAAAAAGGTGGTTTTAAAGCATCATAAAGTTTCCCTTTCGTAGGCCGTGGTGATGACAGCAAGGGAGGAAGTTTGGCCGCAGGACTCCTGTGGCAGTTTGCAGATGTTAATTTGCAGCAAAACAAGCTTTCATTGCATTGAGACCTATTTGCACAGAAGGGCTTTTAGTCTGTGATACTGGTTTTGAAATCCTTGCAGGGCTGAGACCTTCCACATGCTGGAGTCAGTAATTATTCAGCCTTCAGTTGCTTAATCAAGAAGTATAAATAGTAGCAACAACTAACAGGATTTGTACTTTGTGATGGGAGCTGAGTTCCCTCAGGACAGCCCGGCCCCCAGCTGGGGGGAAGGCTGGTGTGGGCAGGGTGCCCGCAGGTGTTCCTTGGCCAGGTAACTGCAGGAACAGGTGAGGCTCGTAAGGCCCGGCTGAAGCCTTGCTAATGAGTCTGTGAAACTCCTGAGCCCCCAGTGAGTATCTTTAGCCGGTCGTGTGGTGGTGTTTCTGGAGAACTGCAGCTTTTTTTGGACAGCAAATTCTGTTCAGCTGCCTGAGGACATAGGTATGTGCATTCAGCCAAAGGCTTTAGCACTTTCAGTTTTCAGGAATTTTGCTCCAAGTTGTTTTCCCTCCATTTTGGCCATAGCTGCATCTTGTTTCCTTTGCCTTTTAGCAAGTATGGCTGGTCAGGCTGGAAAAGCAGAGGAAAGGTCTGCTAATTTCACCAAACAACTGCCGGGTCTGAAGGGCGTATCTGGTTTTTGTGTCCTGGGTTTGTATGGCATCATGGTGTTTTCAAAATGCATGACAAATTTTGAACTTTTCTTTCAGAAGCAATCATAGTTTTAGGGACCCCTCTAGGTCTGGTGGGTTTTACCAGGGACCTGACTCCTTTTTGTGGCTTGCCTTCTGCAATACAGGCACCTAAACATTGAAGAGACATCTCTATTTTCTTCTCAGCCTTGCTCTTGTATAATGGATAGGCCTTTTAAAAAGTGTCTGCATTACTTCATTTTTAGTCACAGCTTGGGATAAACTTTTCATTTCATGTAGAATAGTACTGGATTTGTGGCTTCAACTTTTGAAAAATTCAAGAATAAACTACAGGCTAGTCTTTAGAAAATAATTCAAACTAGGAAATGAGATATAAATTTGTATCACTTATATTTCAAAACTGAATTGATTAGCTCTCTTAGATTTGAACTCGAAAAGACCTGAAAATTATAATCAATTCATAATCCTGAAAGTACTGGTTGGTTGGGTGTTTCCCCCAATGAGAGAGTGAATGTGGTGTTTGAAACTGTCTTGGAGGAGGCCAAATATGGTTTACATATATAAGAGGGGTTAAGTAAACTGTGTCAAGATTTTCTGCAACATGTTTCACTGAGACTAAAACATGTCATCATGTCTTTATGGGTTAATGTTTATAAAAGGTACAGATTACTTTCAAGTGGTGGCTATCTGCTGAAGGTTAGCTGTTAAAAATGTTTCCCTCTCTGTTTATAGTTTTCTAAATCTGTGTTGTCAATGGAAATACTCAAAGTATTGCACATTTCCAAAGAGTTTGACTGAAGCATACTGTTGTGATGCATTCTTTACTGCTGACAATGCTGGCTGTTACCATGAGAAAAACTGATTTAATATTGACTCTGTAATTTTAATTGCCATGATTATAAGCACACAACTAGCAAAGTATGGAAGTAATTAATGTATGTCTAGAGCAAAGCAATCTAGTATGAAAGGAATGATCAATTATCCTGAAATACGCAAATCCCCGAGAAAATGCAGTTCTATTCTAGGAAGTATTGAGCTAGAAAAAGCAGTTAGATGCTTTATATGCCCCCATAGAGAACCTGATTCAAAACTTGCTAAAATCAGTAGGCTTGCTCAATAAAGTCCTAAAATATTCCACTGTATCAGTTTCTATAGCAAATATGGGCCTAGTCAATAGATTGTGACTGCAGTTCAAAACCATCACCCTACAGCCAGCTCGAAATACTTGGGCAGATTTTAGGGAACCTAAACGTTCTGATGCATGTCTTGAATTTGGGAATCTACTCAGTCAATTTGATATGACTCAAGTTCTAGAGCACTGTTTTTATTTTCTTATGTGAACTTCAAACCATGGATATGTGGGGTTTTGATAATTTGTAGAATTCAGAGAATTTTGGTGTATGTTTTCATACTCTTACATGTACTTCAGACCATGAATGTTTGATTTAAATCACTGTTATAAAAGCTAAAGCAAATTTGTGCGAGCAACTGTGATTTGATTTAAGTCTTTCTCTGGACATAAGGCAAACCAAAACAGACTTCAGGGTCACAAATGTACAGGTTGCATTGCACCATTATTTTCAGCTGTCCTGGGAACTCATTAGTTTCTCATTATATCTTTTGTCTAAACATAATTTTCTATCAAGTAATTAAGTGATGAGCTTGCGATCCTGTTTCTCAGAAGCATATGCTTAACTACATATATGATTCTCTATTGGTAAAGGGGACTGTGGAAACATTGCTCTGACTAAAAATCATGAGGTAATAAAAAGGGAATTAGAGTGACAAGAAACTTGTGTTCCCACAAGATCAAATATCGCTTTGTAGCAGCATTGGGCAATGTGCTAAGACTATACATTCATATACAGCTTTTGGTATTAGTCTGCCCAATTAGGCTACCTTTTCTCATAGTATAATCAAGTCTTTTGATAATATTTCATTTTCATAGTGCTCCTAAGATAACAAGGATATAGAACACATGTCGCAAGTGATTTCTTTTTATTGCCTGGTTTACATAATTTTTATTCTCTTTGGTCTCTGGAAGATATTTTCTAGCCATGTGTTATTGTTTAATTCAGGCTGACTTTTTGTATGGACTTGCTTTGCAATTCCTGGACTCCTAAATTTGCTTATTGTAACCCCTATATATAAACTGCCTAGAAACCAGAAAATGTTAATACATTGATATATTTTAAACACTTTGTCCTCCATGATGTAGTGTTCATGTTTCCTCTACTGTTTAAGGCAACAGCTTCAATACTGAGAAAATACAGAGTTTGTAAGGCTGGTGGTAAGGCAATTAATAGTAGAAAAGTAAAATATCACATGGTGTGCTTTAATTCTATTATCAGAGGCTCAAAAGAGGAAAAATTGACCTCCTTCCAGTTGTAATATTCTCTTTTTGAGGAATTGAACAGGACAATGTCTTGGGTTTTTTTTTTTTGTGGAGCTTTCTAGTGAATAAAAGAAATATAATTCAGGATGAAGACCCAGTTTTAAGTCATCTTTAGTAGAGCCCATAATTTTGGCCAAGCTACCATTTAAACAGTCATGCTTCCATATACTTCATTCATGCAAGCAGCCTGCTTTATACCTGCTGCTTTGCATTTAGCCTATTCTGAATGTGGATATGCAGAAAAACATCACTCAGGGTTCATAGGAAAGTGCCTTTTTCCAGAATAAATCTTGAGGAAAACAGTTGTGTGTAGGTTTCCATAACTTGGCTACCAAATTGAAAATGTCATTGCAATTGTCTGTGCCCATTAGAAATCATTATCACAGCTCTGCCTGGTGGCTGTCTCCACCATTTTGTAGAGTACTTTTGCAGTATTCTGGATATGTAAATCATTTTAAGGAGCTGTTCTGTTTTTCATGCGCAAACCTTGCCTCTCTAATTTTTTGGCCCTTCAACACTGCAGTAGTTATCCCTTAGGTAAAACTCAGATATTGACTAAGGAGTAAGCCATTAGATCAGGTCATTGCTGACCTGGGGTATTCTGATATGCTCTTTCAGTAATGAGCATTTGCTTTGCTGTCAAGATTTTATTAAGGTTCCCAGGAGGACAAAACAAGCAATCAGTTTAACAAAGAGCTCCCCAGCTCACTGTGGAGCATTTAGCTCACATTCCAGTATGGGTCACTTTGCCATGTTCTGGCTCCTTCCCTGCAGCTCTATTAGCTGGCAGCTGGTGTATAGTGGAAGCAGCCTCTTGCATAGAAGAGAACAGCTACCTTTGTATCTTTAAAAATACTTCAAAACTGGTGGCACTTCTTTATTTAAGCACAACAAATAACCTAAAAATAGAAGTATAGCTGGAATGTGAGCTATTCAACATGAATTAATGTGCTTGTTAAAAGTCTAGGGATTTTTGATGGTCTTGTGAGATACACATGACCTTTTCATGATGCTCCCTAGAGATACTAGTCATCCTGTCCAAAAGCAGCATGAAGTTTTTCAGGCATACACAAACAATGTAATTAGGGCACTTTGAGCCTGGTAATGGGGTATGAACACTGTAGTCCTGCTCAGATGGCCTTTCCAAGGATACCACAGCTTTCAAATATTGTGACTATTGGTGCCTATTAGTGCAAGGGTCGTAGATCTCTGGATATAACTAGATTTTGTGCTTTCAGTGTAAAATGTAAAGAATATTTTTTATCTTATAGTAAGCTTATGCTATGTACTTCTCCAGGTATCAAGGAACTGAAACTCTGTGCCTGGAGTATGGTGATCTCAGCTCACTGGAAATCAATCCAGTCACCAAAACCAGCTTTCACGCTCAGCATTAGTTATAAACTCTGTTATGTTAGCATTCTCAGAGATCAGGGACTGCGCAAATGGTGCAGATTAATAGATCTCCCCTACAACAGAGGCCTGAGTTCAGGATCGAGGCTTATGATGGGGTAGCACAGGAAAGCTGTGGTCTTTATCATCCCAGTACAGTGGGGCCTCATCATTGTGCTTAGCATCACACAAACACATAGCAAAAAAAGTCATCACTCAGTCCTTACATCCTAGTCCTTGTCCTCACCACTTGGGCGCCGAGGAGCTGAGTGACTTGCGGGTGGCATTTCCTGTGTGGATGGTATTTCCTCACTCCTTTTCACACTTACTCTGCTGGTGACTACAGAAATCGCACCTCTGTGAAAACACAGTAAACCTTGTTGTTACAAATTACTTTAAGAGCTGTTAAGATTTTCAAAATGTCCTAATTAAGACATTCAAATAAGCAAGCAACCAGGTGAATATGTAGTCCATGTATTCAAGTCCGAGACAGATAAACAAAATGTTAAGAATTAATGTGATCTTGCCATACTCATTACACTTACAATGTATATTTTATGTCAAAATAATGTTTCTAAATAATTTATAGCACTGTGTCACAGTCTTAAAAAAATACAGTAAATAATGGTGATAAACAACATCCTGTCCAAATGAAACTTAAAAACAGGCTTTGCTTAAAAAAAATCCACTAGTGAGTATGGGGCTATTATTAATACTTACAAGTGCTGTGGCTTTTGAAACATAGCTGACAAAATAATCTAGATGGTGCTGCAGTGTTGATACTCTGAAAAATATTCTTTCAAGGGCTGCTTTTCACCAGGAACTTCTCTTTGACGTGTACATGCTTATGGCAACAGCCTCGACAACTTATATTCCTTATATTCACTTCTTCTGTGTGTGTCTAATACCTGTTGGCCAGAGATGCTCCACAGACAACTTACCTGTCTGAGGTATCTCCTTATGCTTAAATGCTACAATAGATTTCTCCTTTTTCCAGTCTAAGCTTTTATCTGGCTCTCAGAACAGCTGGACACCTTTAGTCAGCACTGAAGCCCTCCTAGGCAGGCTGGTGGTCCTCTTCCTCTGTAACAATGCATCTGAGGTAGCACTGGAGCCTTTGTTCTAGACACTGCTTTTGATAAAGCAGCCTTACAGAATAAAGGATTGTTCTGACAGTGAAAAACTTCCCAAAGTCACTGGAGGAGGAAGGTTTGTGGGATGAAGCCCTCCAGAGCTGACTCGGCTGCAATTTTTTTGAAGTCTGGTGTGTAACACTTCGGTCTCCCACAGCCCAACACCCCACATGCCTGTGGGGAGTGTCACTGTGTGTACCAGGACACAGGAGGGAGATGATCATGAAGGAAGATGTGTTTACTGTAAGACCACACAGGAAAGCACCTCCTTTGTGTATATTTAAAAATAAACATTGAAGAGTTGGAACAGAGGAGAACACCATCAGGAGAATCAGTGAAAATGATGACAGTAGCAAAGTTCAGAGCCAGAGGCTATGATGTTACAAATCTATTAAGAAAAATAAGTTTGAAAGTAAAACAAGCTAGTTATTTTTGAATATGGTTATCTCAGTCATGGTAACATTAAAACACCATCACAGAGGCTCAGGTCATAGCTCTTTTACAACTTTTCATTTTTCTACACTGTATAAAGCTGCAGTTTGGGCATGAAATTAAGTTTCTACATGTGAAGAGAGCTTCTGACACTCCTTATTCTCCCTGGATAGCTATACTCTGAAATTCAGTTAATATCTTTTAGGAATATGTTTGCCTCTGGTTTTCTAATTGCTGATGAAATTACCTGAAGCCAGATGTACAAAGAAGAACTCTGTTCAGCTTAAACACTCTGTCCTAAATCTGGAAGGCAGGCTGATTGTTAGTGATTTATGCATCATATCCTGTAATATAGTGTTTCTCAGGGTCAATCTTGTACAACAAATAAAATCCACCAATACCTGAACTATGTCTCTTGTTCTAGGATTTCCCTAGCAGGAAATCCAAGTCCTGTGTACTGCAGATCTGTCCTAGTGAGATAATTATTGTTCTGCCAGGTTGCTGTAAGCAACACATCTGATCAAAGGCAGGGGAAGAGAGTGTAATTGTCATTTCAATTGTTGGAAGTCCAGTTTACTAGCAGTGTATGTATTGAAATTGCATGGAGCCCACATGTGTTTTGAAATCTGCCTTAAAATTGATTTAGTCTTTATGTAAATGGAATATTTTGTGTGGGGTCTGATGCTCAGTGGATGTGAAAGACTTATGCAAGGAGCTCAAGAGAGAACCAGAGGCCTGCTTCCAGTTGTAGCAGAAAAGCAGGTTAAAAACTTGGAGGAAGAAAAGGCTATAGGTCTGCTTTCAGGCGTGGTAAATCTTTTAGGTAGATTTTAGTATTAAAATTTATGTTTGACTTCCTGTGTTGAATTTCAAAGAACCACCTGTGATAGCAAATGGGGCTTAAAATGGCCTCCATTTTAAAGAAAGTTTTTGTCTTTTTGAGTCAAAACAGATCGAAATGGTGCATGTGCTCATATCCATATTTTGTTCAGCCATGATATATTTTATTGGATTAAAAGTCTCTGAGGTGCTAATGCTATTTGCATATATGTTACATTTGCAAATGGCCTGTGACTTTGAGGCATTCATACCTGTGAAAACAATGTTCTGAATCAAAGTTTTTCTATTCTGCTTTCCTCCTCCAAGACTTGCTGGGGAACCTTTGCACTTGCTTTCTCCCCTGAGATACCATGGAAATCTTGCAGCTGCATTCAAGTCTCTTTTTATTTGTGTATCTGATAGCTGTTCTACAGTGTAAGCATCTTCAGAAACCTGTTGATTCTATACCCTGAAAAACGTGTGGCCCCAGGGGATACACGTGTATGAGATGAAATTCTCTCTGCACTGAAGGCAAACAGGCCTCCTGCCTTAGGTGGCAGAGTGGTTGTGCAGCAGAAGTCTCCTGCAGCGTGTAGCCATCGGTTGTTAACGTCTTGAACATCTGAGATGGAAATGAGGATGAAAGAGTTTTTGTTTTCATATTGTGTGGTTTTAATGGAAAGGTCCATACTGCCTCTTTCAAGCAGTTGCAGCAGGGTTCACAGGAGTGGAAATTGAGCAAGTTACTCCTATGCTTTCCCTTTTCTTCACTGAGATTTCTGTTCTTCCCCCCCCCAAGCCCCACCTTTGATTTTCCCCCCCCTTGTGTCAATAATGTGAAGGTGTTCAATAATCAGGTTTTTTTCCTCTGCTATGGAAAACACCACCACCACAATTGAGTGCTTTCATTCTAAAATACATTCATTTTTAAAGTTATTTAAAAGGCATTAACAAAACACCTGCCTCTTTAATTTAGCAGTGCTTGTTGCCAAGCATGTGCTGCTGCTTGGGTTTCGTGTTTGTTGTCTGATGCCTCGGTCATGCTACAGAAAGTGTTGCATCTGTTCAGTTCTGGTTGAGATTGTTCATTTTCTTCTGTTCAGACGCTGACTTTTCAAGTCTTAACATATTGTTTACTTTTACTGCTTTTTCATTCACAGCCGTGTTTATAATGGGAAGGCAGGCAAAGTTTCCTGAGAAGAGTTGTGCAGGGAAACAAAGTCCTGTTATTTATGAGGGTGTGGAAAATATTCTTCAGCTATTAGACTATTATGTGCCTAATGCTGAGGAAACAATAGTATTGATGTGCCCAGACTGGTCCTCTTAATGGTACTGAGAATGTCAGAATTTGCACCCAAGACATACATGTGTGCCTGATAGGTGATCAGAAATCATTGCTGATTTAAGCTGCTGGTTGTTCATGTTCCTTATCTTAGAGACACCTTTGGAGGGAAGTTGTGGTCAGCAAAGAGAGAAAAATTATGTAAATATGTCATGTCTAGCTTAGTACTATATGGATTTCTCCAATATTTGATTCAAATATACAAAGAAACTCCATGGTAAAAATATTTACCTACTACTTTCTCCTCTGAGACTATGCTATTAGACTGTGCAAACAAGCAAAGGCACTAACACTCAGAAAAATAATTAAAATTTTGTTTAACAAGTTGTAAGTGAAAAATAGAAGACAAAAATCCAAATCCACTAACTGATGGGTGCTGCATTTTTTTTCCCCGGATAATCCTGCACTAGTTTTAATAGAAAAAGAAGGCTTTTAAAATTGTGCATGTTTTAAAGAAACATTCTCTTATGCAATATCAATTGTACTAAGCAGAAAAAGAGCAGCTGTTACTGGAAGTTAGTTAATTGTTGTACTTTCCAGCACAAGGTTGTTTGGTGGGAACAGTGGGGGGAAAAAAATGCAAGCAGCTGCCAAAAAAACAAGCATGTGAGGTGAAACTTGAATTTGCTCTCATGAGAACTTTCTAAGATTCATAAGTAACTGAGAAAGCACACTGTATTTAAATCTCTGGAGATGTATTGTGCTGTATGAAGACAGAGCACAGCACTCAGTGTTGGCAGAAGAAGGAAAGCAGAACAGAAAGTCACAAAGACTGATAGGAGGGTAAGGCTCATCAAGATGGATAGAGGATAAAATACCTGCTGCCACTTCATATGCTTTTGTTGGGGTGGGGGGTGCTGTTTGGGTTTTGTTTGTTTTTCGTTTGTGATTCTCAGAGTAAATTTGAAGCACCTATCCTTTCCCTTGCTCCCACAGGGCAGGTTTTCCTGTGCTTTTTACATGAAACAAGCTTTTCTTTGTGCCCCTGTTACAAATCTGTAGGGGAGAAGATGGATAAATTAGCCAAGGGCGTTTTGTAAGCCCTGCAGGCCAAATCTGATGTGATCTATGTATGCCTAAAAGCAATCTCCGAAGAATGACTTCAGCAGAATACCCCACCTGGGCTCTGGCTGTTGTTGGAGCAGTGGGAAAGCTGTGGCAGAAAGTGTCACTGGGCGGGCTGCAGGCAGGAAGGGGAGAAGGGCTGGGGCAGGAGGCCCTGGTTGTGTGGGTGCCTCTTGGCCTGGCACTGCCCACTGCTCTGCTCTGGCACTGCTGCTGAGCCACAGAACCTGCCACAGGGGCTGTGCGCTGGGAATCCAGCTTTTAGTCCATCTGTTCTTCCAGCACAAGGCTATAAAACATGGTAGGTCGTAACAGGCAGCTATTTATTTCCTAAGTCCTTAGGTGCCAGAGGGGAGATTTCTTTTATATATATAAAAATAGCACTGGAATGCGTTTATTAGCAATTGACTGTATTTATTTTGAACCACAATATTTGAACATCCAGATCCACAGACAGAACTCCAAGAAAGTACAATGTCTGCCATACTCTGAGCTCGGTTCTCTGATCAGTTATCCTCGCCTGTATTGCCACCCATTGTGAATAATTTCACTGACTTCAATAAAACAACATGCAGTAGCCAACTTTTAACTCAGTACTATTTGCAGCTTTCCAAATTACTCCAGTACCAAGTTTAGCTCTAAAGAATAAACACATTGCTCCCAAAAAAGAACAAACCCAAAATGGCAGTTGAGAAATGCCCTGAAATTAATTTCTTTCAACATTAAAATCAAGACTGATTACCATTAACTCATTAATCAAAACACCTTTCAGCTAGAAAAACTTGTTGCCAACTGTCATTTTTATTAGTTTAACATAAGTGTGACCACTGAATATCAGTTGATATTAGGAAATTGCATAGTTCATGCAAAGTGAAAATACTTTTTTTTTTTTTATAAACAGCTAATAATGTCTGTATAATTTTATGGAATGAGGTGATTGTTATGGTTCCCATTACATTGTGGAGATATGGGTCATGGTTTTGTAGTAAAGATTCAGCTGAAGTTCATCCCAAAAGCAGGAATTCATTCCTTGGAATTTAAATTCTCAGTCAGAAACTGGTCTGTAACACCTCGTTACTGAATGAAATTCTGGCTTTTCTGAATCCAGGATGAATTGCAATATTAATTCCATGTGTCCAAAGAATTTACAAAATAGTGAATGATTAATTCAAATTTAATTTCTTTAAGCAAACACAGAATTGACAACAATTTGAGAGCTTATTTAAGACATTATGCTATCACACTAGTGTGTCACTGCTTAAGATTTGCATGTTAATAACTTCAGACAAGTAAATGTCACTCATACAGAAATTCTGTGCATAGGAATGGCATGAGTAGGAGAAACAAGATTTTATGTTTTACAGACAGACCATGTTGTGATCAAAAGGATTTTGAGAAAATGAATAACTTTATGTACCTTGGCCAATGCACAGGCATACAGCGAGTGTGGGCTAGTCCCTGAGTAGGCTGTATAAATAAACCGTCCCTTTCTCATTCCTGACCTGTATTCTCCTTTGTCTCATGTTTTCCATGGCGGATTGAAGAAGCAATATAGTGATGCCTATGGAGCCTACTGACTATGCAAAATTCTAACACAAGTGATAACCTGCCCCTACCATTTTGGATAAAATCGGCTACTTCTGGTTCATTAGCTGTTTATTTTTATTTTCTGCAAAGACATTTCATGTTAGATGTTGGTGTCAGTGGAAGAGTAAGCGCTTTTAAGAGCTGAAGGCAGCCCTCAGACTTTTTCTACCTCTGTAATCCCTCTCCAGACACAGAAGGTTGGCAGCTGCCCGGGAGTGCTCCTGCCCCAGGGATCACTAAGGTGTGAGAGACAGCGCTCTGCAAGGGTGGGGTAAAACAAAGGCTCAGCCTGAGCATTTCCACCCCATCTTGCTTTATGGAGTGCAGTTTACCAATATGCAGGACAGAGGATCTAGCTGGTCTCTGCTGCTAACAAAAGGTCTAAAATTAGGACTAATTTTCACAGTTTGCTTTTGATTCTTCTCTGCTCAGACTGAGAACTGTTTCTATAAGCTCTCCCTTCTTGTTCCTGAGACTCTTCAGCCAGTGATACAAGGATGCAGTCAAATGTGTGTGGATAGAGCAGAATTTAACCCACAGCAGACACACTGAATAAAAGGAGCATTTTGCAAAGGGCTGCTATGTCTCTGGGCAGCCTGAGTTCATTACAGTTAGGCAAGTTTTCTTAAAAACATAATTAAAATTGGAATTATACTCCCCCAAGTATACTGCAGTATCTGACTTGGAGCTGCAGCAAGCAGAGATTTGCTTGACCTGCTAGTTCTGTCCCTTTGCTGCCATGAATTTGGCATGGCATCCCAGGGAGTGTGATCAAGACAAGCAGTGACAAAGGCCTGATCATCCCAAAATCTGAGGCAGGTTCTGACCACGGCTTTTTGTGAACATCTTCTGCAGATCCTGCACGGAAGTGCACAGGCTATTAGTGGAAACACAAAGGACTCCTCTCTTCAGGAGTGAAATCTGGAATGTAGTGTGGAATTTGAGAGAGCAGAGTTATAGGAATCCAAAGGGGAAGAGCACCTTGAAATGAGTGAATTGAACTGGTGCTCTGAAGTTTAGCTATGAAAGTAGCTCAAGAGCATTGCTGAATCTGATGTCTGTTTATTCATGATCACCACCACCAACCATGGATAGACATATACAGAATAGAAATAAACTTTAACTGAATACATTCAATTCACAATGATTAAGCAGAAATAATTCTGTTTTCAAGGCTGGATATTTAGAAAAGGGTATATGTGCAACCAGTTCTTTTTAGTGAGAGAGAACCCACACATCAGAACTCTGAAGTGGCTCTGGCCTTCCTTGGGGAATGCAGATCTAGGACTAGCTCTGAGACCAGTTTCTAATTTTAATTACTGCTTCCACATTAAAAATTGCTCCCACAATGCAGATGAAATCCACCTATGTAAATCAGCAGCAGCAGGACTCTAAAGCTTATACATACATAGGCTTTGTGCTGACCTCTGCGCAGCATCAGCCTCTTGCTGGGCCATCTCCACAGGAATGAAATGTATCCCGAAAGCACAGCGGAAGTTATTCAGATTAGTGTTCTACATAAGGCTTTTAATATTGGGTAGCATAAAGGTCAAGTAAATAGTCTAAAAATAACTAAGCATTAGTGCTGTGAAGACCCTGTGCAGAAGTTACCCTTTTGTCTCTTTGGTGCTGATCTTACAACAGTTTTTACCTTTTGTGATCATATTGTGAGTTACTAAACCTACTCACTGAGGAGCTGATTTCTTCCTGATCAATAGTAGCTCCATAAAATTTACTAAGGTTTTTTTAAACTGTTTCAATTAGCATTTAGCCAAATTGGATATTGTTCTAAATGTTTAGGCAAGCCATTCTTAAGAAGTGAGTGATGCTCTTGCACATTAATTCAGCACTGAGCCCATTAACTAGCTCTGCATGCAGTTTTGTATCAATATCTCGACTATCTTCAGTTAATTAGGCAACATGATAAAAATCATATGAGTTGAATTAACAGGTCAGTGCATCATCTCACTACAACTGCATCTAAGGCGATAACCTTATCTAAAAGCCATGTGAAAAGGACATTTTAGCCTTCCCGTACTCGATACCAACTTTGACTGTGATCAGCCCAAAGTTTCATGGAAAGACTTCAATTTTGAACTTCTATACAGAGTTTCTGCTTTGAAAGGTGAATTTCTAATTGAGGCATACGGGTTTCATACAGTGGTCCAAATAACCATTTGCATAAAAACTGCACAACAAAATGACAGAGAAAATTCTTCACTTCTTATGCCATATTGGTCAATTCATATTTAGCATGTGCATCATTTTCTTCTCCTGACTGAGGATCTGAGTGGTGCATTTCAATAAAAATAACATAGATCATTGCTCCAAGTACACCTCCCAGCAGAGGTGCAACTATAGGAACCCACCACCAATTATTGCCAGCCCTGTAAAAGACAAAAAGAACAAGAATTAGTGTTATTTGTTACTCTCGTGAGCACCTTTCAGTGTATTAGTGACTGAACAGATCCAGTGGTGTGCCACTTGATTAGCGTAGACCTTTTGATTTTGTCTGACATTTCTGTAAATGGATGACACCCCTGTCTGCCCTGCACAGGCTAGTTCTGGTTGAAATGCTAAATAACAAGCACCAAAGATGTTGGTCTGTGTGCTGTAGTTGCATTTCAGAAAATAAGGCCATTTTACTGCATGTCTATTTGGGGACAGAGGATGATTTCTCCCTTATGAAAAGCACATTTCACTGACTTGCAGTGAAATGATCAGGGACATATTCATTGCTGAGCAATCTTGACTTGTGCTGTCCCCAGATGCTTGTGAACAGATTTTCAGGATGTTACAAAAGTGGTTTATTTCCTCTGCATGGAAACTTGCAAGTTCACACCTGCAATAGTATGTACCATCTTCCTCTTGACAAATAATGACATAATAAATTCAACTGAATGTTGAGTATATTTACCTTAAGCAATGTAATAAAGCACAGTTACTGTGAAGTTGATTATCATTGACTAGAGTGGTCAAGACTCGGATTTCATGATGTAGTGTCTTATCTCTGTTTAGAAGGTGGTGTCTTTCAGCAAGAGGCAAATAAATGCTTAGACATTCATACACCTAAAACTTTAACTTAGAATTTTTGTATTCACTAAGAAAGTCCAGCATGCTGATTCCACTGAAATTTTTACACTTGCACAATTACTAGGATTTAATTTTAAATATATCAGATTATATCAGATATGCCTGTAGATTTACAGGCATATCTAAAGTAAGAAGTCCACCACTGAACTGTATAAAACAATAAATAACAACCTCTTTAGGCAGGAATATTGGGCTGGTAGAATTGCTCTCTTCTTCCTTGAGATCCACATTCAGACAATAAAAACTGAGTATCCAGAGCATGGAGTCTCTAAACTGTACTGATGCATTAAGGTGTTTTGATTTGATAACCTGCTGTATTAATTGAATATGTGAGTCTCCAGTGAAAATCCAGCTACCTCAGTTTCATGAATATTGAATATGGAGATTTTTTTTTTTTCTCCCAGAAATACAAAGGGACAAATTAATCTATGAAGCTGCAGGAAAACTTTTAAACTGTCAGGATAATTATTCAGCACTCAGTTGCATAGATTTATGGGAAGTGCTTGTGTTGGTCACAGTGCAAGAACAGAACTAGGAGAATGTTGGTGCCCTGTTGGTTGTACTCTGTCTGCTTGTTCAGAAATGCCTTGGATGTGTATGTTTTACCTTTGGAATTATTTCTATTTTGCCCCGAGGATATAAAATACCTTGTGATGTTGTTTTATTGAATTTATAAATCTGTTTGTTTTTAAATCATGAATGGTTGTTGAGCACTTGAATTTCTGGAGCAAGCATGGGCTAAGGTTTTACTGAATTAATCAGCAGAACAAGAGCTGTATCAAGTACTTGCATGTGTTCTGTGTGATGTGTTTATACAGGGATGTGTAACGAAGGTGTTTCTTGGCAGGGTTCTCGCAGCTTGTTCCCTGAAGTGGCCCGTGCCTTGTCAGCTCCTGCATGACTTTCTCCGAATCCTGGCCTGTCTTTGCAGCAGCTGCTGCCAGCTGCGCACTGGATCCCCTGTGCTGAGATGCTGGGTGTAAAGCCTTTGGAGAGGGTGCTGCCAACGCGGCCATGAGATCAGGGCCCAGCCGAGCAGGGGTTTCCATGGCCCTCGCTGCTCTGTCCGGGGCGCAGGAGCAAGGACGGAGATGACCCATGGCCCCTTGGTGCCCCCCGCCGCCGGCTGTACCCCGGGGCGCGGCGCGGCGGCCGCCTCGGGGCTCAGGGCGCCGCCGCCTCAGGGGCCTCAGGGCGCCGCCGCCCCGCCATCCCAGGAGCTCTGCCGGGCGCTGCTCGTGGGGAAGGAGGCAGCACGGGCCTGGCTGAGAACTGCGCCCAGCTGCGGAAATGCCCGGGAAAGGCCGGGCTCTGAGCTCCAGGGACTGCGAACTCGGGCCTATTTAAACCTGCAGATGCACCTTTCAGTAGCCAGCTCTGCGGGAGATGCCGCTGTTCGGCAGCTAATCCGGGCTGCAGGGCTGCGCTCCGGGAAGAATGCTAAGTACTTCCGAGGCCGCTTTGCCATCCGAATGCCTGTGCGGGCCAGAGATGCTGCTCCTGACCGTTCCCGAAGCGCCGCTTGGTTCAGTGCTGCCGCCTTGTCCCCGGTGCCGGCGGCCACGAGGTGTCAGCGTTACCGCGCCGAGCGGCGAGGGCCCGGCGCGCACCGGGCTGCGGATGCCTCATCCCGGGGACCTGCAAGTGCTGGCACGGAGTGCTGCGCGGGAGAGCCCTTCCTCTCCCTCCCGTATTGCTGTTTCATGCCCGGTTTTGCTTGTCAAAATCCAGTCTGGTGCTCGGACTCAATGCTCTGCCTGTCTTCCCACCACAGACAATACTTTGCTCCCCAGACTTTTCTTAAGCTTATCAGAATATTAAGCATGTGCTTAAGAAAGACTCCTGGTTTTTTGATGGGAACCTTTAATCAAGACAAACTATTTGCATGGGCTAGGGAAACCACACCGTAGCTTGCATTTTCTGGCTTGGTTTTGGGGAAAATGCTCCTTCAGGTATCTTTGTGCAAAGTTTAGTAACAGCAACATTTAGAAAACCCCTGCTCAAATGCATTCCTGTCATCTGGACAGTTCCAGGGTTGGGCAGAAGGGATCCCCTCCAGTCTAGTTCCCTGCCTGAGAACATGATAAAACCAGCATTTACTGTATCTGCAAGAAAGGTAGAGGGGTTTTCTTTACTGTAAGGCAATTACCTCAACGTGTAGCGCATTTGCTTGGGAACAGAGAGGCCTGTATTATGTATCTGACCTATTCCAAAGTGGGCCTTTCCCGGTGGGCCCCTGCTGTTCTGTAGGCAATGCTTGAACATTCAGTGACATGGACTCAATTGCCTTGGGAGATGCTTCCATCCTCCCCCCAAAGAACGTTCAGTGTCTCCTGAGTATTTCCTACTTCTGTTTGTACAGCACTCCCCTCACAGCTCTGTGGAGGCTTCATGCTCAGGTCCCAGTTCCTGGAGATGCCTTTATTAGGGAGCTTAAGCACCCGTCTCAAGGTTGTGAATTCCATTTAAATGAAGATATCCAAGGTTTATTTGTCAACTGTTGCTGAACCACTTCAAGTTGCTCAGGCACAGCAGAGCATCAGGCAATTTAGGATCCTAACTACAATCATCCATGCTTTTCCTGTGGCTCTTCCAGCTACCTAAAAAGGCTCAGGTTCTTCCTAAGTCTCACCTGGATCTGTGCAGTAAATAAATAAGACCATATTCCTGTGATATCATTCCCTTGGACTTACTTACAGCTGTAGCCTTTTAACTGAAGGCAGGGAGGAAGACCTCTTCCTCAATTTTTCACCTTCTTTATATCGTTGTAAGTTTATTCTGGCGAGGATCAGAGATCTTGTATCTTATTTTTTATGTTCACCTTTTAAGATTTCTCAACAGGGTCTTTACAGTGGGACTACATTCCCTCTCTTTATATAAAAACTTTAACTACACTGGGAAAGAGTCCATACTGGTATAGATGTAGAGTTTTCTTGTAGTTTTTTTTAATGTAAATGAGTATGACCATACTTTTAGAGAGGAGGAGAGTTCACAGGTATTCTGTGACTAGATCACAGTTACAATCAGGCTTCCAAACTTTCAGTAATGTAATAGCCAACTTCATAATACATTACTGATTATAGAATGGCACCATGGCTCATACCACAGTCAAGAACTATTTGTAATTACAGGTGTGAGGGGAGAATCCTGAGTGTGGGATGTCACTCTGTGTGTCCTTGTCTTTTAAAAAGTACAGCTCCAGTGATAAGAGCTACTAGGGAAGAAAAGTTTGGAGGTAACTGGACCAATGAGCTGATCTCCCATGGGCAGCTCACCAGAGCTGGGCTACATCCAGCCTTGGCTCTGGCCTGTGCTGTGGCTGTGTGCCTGTTTCAGCTATGCTATGGGTGGCTTTTTTTGTATGAGAAAAGCTTTGCTGCTGCTTTCCTCAAATAAGGTACATGATTTGTGTAAATAGAAATCATACTGAATAAATAGAGCTTATTTGTGCTTCTTTTATTTCTTGCTAAAATAAAATCTCTACTAACCAGAGCTCTCCAGTGGCCTACAGTACTACTGGGGATTCCTACTTGTAAATAACTGGGAAAACAAGCAATACAAAAATAAACTGAAGGATCTGCTTGCCTATGACAGATTATTCGTACTTAGATACCCCAGAGTGCCTCTTACCCTGGATACATGTAAGATGTGGATTTGATGTGTAACTAATTAGCTGTGCATTGGGCCAATCAAGAGCATGTGCATGCACACACGGGGATTTGAGGGGGCTCTGAAATGTGGGGAAAATGAAGGGAGCTTTTTCATTCACTCCTTTGCTCCCTCCTTTGCTTAGGAAGTCAGGCTTTTAGATTGTTGTATATTTCTGCAGTAATTCAGAAGTAATCATAGGCTAAATCAATCTGATATGTCTCTGTTTTTTACAGCACCCTATAAATATTTCCACCTAATTCTCTCCTGATTTTTTTTTTTTTCTGAAAGCTGCAGGACACAAGAAGAAAGCACTCATATTTTCAGTGACCTCTAAGAAGCTCTAATATTTTGGGAAAGGTCTTGTTGAAACAATGATTGATATTAGAGATTATGCATGTTTGATTTGCCCTAGGAGCAGGAAATCCTTTTTAAAGCCCAGTTCCTAGAGGATATCTGGCTTAAAGTGCATGAATAGCTGCTTCTGGAATGCAAAGAATTACCTGTATGTATATAAAGTATGACTTGGTACCATGTTGAATCAGGATCTTCCTTTCCTAGAAACAATTTTAGCCAGGAGCATTTGACTTCATCTCCAGGCATACTTACGTGAATACTTCCATCCCCCATCCTGCAATGGCTGTGAAGAGCCTTGGGCCCAGATCCCTGGCTGGGTTCATGGCACAGCCACTGTTCATTCCCAAGGAGCAAGTAAGAACAATTATAAGAAGTCCTACTGCGATTGGCTCCAGGCCCTTGGGTACGCTGTTATTTTTGGTGTCAAAAATAGCAAATATAGCCAGAAGAAGTACAGCTGTTGACATCACCTGGCCAAGGCAAAGAAGAGAATATTGAATAAATATGTGTAGATTCTTTCCAATAATGAAAAGAGGGGCTATGGCAGCTCTGTGGATTGGAGTGGCTTAGAGCTGGTATTTAATTTTATCCCACAATACAGAATAGCAAAATTTGGAACTCAGTGCCCTTCTACTTCAGAATAATGGGAAGTTTTAAAATCTGTGCTGAAAGACAAAGACAAGAAATGTGCTGAGGACATTAAAAAAAAAAAAAAATCAGCAACAACCAGGTGGGGAAAGAACAGAGGATTTAAAAGGCATCTCCTGTGTGAGGCCTAATGCTTTGTTTCCACATTTTTTACCTGTCGATTTTACACTTTTATTCACTAATTTTTTGTCAGTTCTGCTGTGATAGCAATGCAGTTTTATTGATATAGAAGTGTTTTATGTGACTGACAGTTTTAGTGACTGTTTTATGCTGATAAATTAGACTAGATATGCATCTCTTTATCCAGGTATTGCATAACATCAGAAGAAAAAGTGAAATCTGCAAAGTCAAAACTGAGCAGCTAAAATTAGGAAGTACCCAAATTAGGGTTGCACGTATAACTGTACCCTGAACTCTGTACTGCATATGCTAATTGAGGTGACGAAGGAAATTTTCTTGGAATTACTTCAATGCAAGTACAGCTCTGCTTAAATCAAATGCTTTGTCAATGTTGATTTTGCTAATAATTAACTGATGGGAAAACAGACAAAATCTTCAGCAATGTCAAGATGTTCAATTTCTGTACTGATTTGAAGAAGCTTAAGTTTGAGTGGTTTAAAAATTATTTGTTTTTCATCTGCTTTTAAGCTTGTTTTAAAACATGCATGGGTAAAAAATATCTTAGGGAAAAATCTGTTGGCTGATCCAAAGATCAGAACTGTCTTTCGTACAAAACTTCAAAATAGCATTTAGATTTTTTTTTGAAGCCATATTGCACAATCTTTTACGTAATGAATTTCTGTGTTGAGGCCATCCCTTGTTTTTCATACCTTACTTATGCAGTATTTATTTCATGTATTCCTGAAGAAGATGGGTAAGTTGATTAGAAGCATATAAAAGATATGAAACTTCTTTTTTTTTTTTTGGCTCTTGCATAAGTGGAATTAAAGGACACACCTTAGAAATGAAGTTGAGGATTTTTCAGATTCAGTCATTTGAAAAATAAATACTACAGATCTATCTGCAAAAAGAAGGTTAGAGAGGAGGCTTGTGGAAGCAGAAAACTCAAGTTGTTCAGGGTATGTTAAACTGTCTGCTTAAACATTATTTAAGGAATAATAGGTCCACAAAATAGGCTGGATTTTGATGTAAATGGACATGACTCTGCTGAGATTTATGGAGAAACATTGATTTATGCTGCGCAAAACCTCTTACATATATTGCTTTAAAGACATTTTGAGTGCAACAATTAAGATGATGTATGAGAAAAGAAAAACTTGAAATTATTTTCCTTGTAAAATATTACTAAAATGTAACCCCCTGCAAACAGCATTGCCTTCTCATTGTATTGTACCAGGGGACATCTGGCCAAAATGGTGAGATTTGGCACACTTTTAAGGTCTATGTGGTTTTTATTGCTTGGCTTTACAGGTTTTTATATTTAATTTGTAGAATTAAGACAGGAAGTTCACTTACCTGATCTGCAAATCCATTTATGAGGGACAGATAGGGAGCTGGATATGTTGCAAAAATTTGTGCTGTTGCATTAGGTCCTGTGACTTCAAGTTTTCCATCGCTGTACTCCATAAAGGCATCTATAGAAAGGAGCCAGTAACTGTGTGCACTTCTCCATAAACTTTTCTCGGTTTTCAAGGACTAGAATATATGTGATAGGTCTGTGCACCTCACATTCTCAAATGAAACTGATCTCTAAGGTCCCTTCCAACCCAACCATTTGGTGATTCTCTGATGGCTTTTTTGGGGAGAACCATTATTGGATTTGAGGTGATATATTCCTCATCCCCTCCTGTCTCATCTCTCCTTCTGTGCCTTGAAGTACTCATTTTGTGTACCGCATCTTTCCAAATGGGGCTGGTTTTCCTCTGCTCATAGCTCCAAACTCAGTGCCAAGGGGCATCTCCTGATTCTGAATACAGATGTGTTATTTTGCAAGAGATGCTCCATTTGTCACGATGACCCAAGAAATGCACAGCATCCTGGTAGTGCAGTTGTGGATTCCCAGCCCCCAGGAATTACTGCGACTCCATTGGACAATGGTGCAGTTTTAGAAAGAGGAAGATGTCAAGACGGGGTACTCAAATCGTCCTAGACAGACATGAGTAACAAACTCTCATCCAATATTTTATCAGTGGATCTGGTGATGAGATGATACTTGTGAATAATGAAACAGTTCCCCATCTCCCTTGGAAGTTATGGTGAGGGTGATAAGCTCCTCCTGGAGCTAGCAGGCAAATCTGTTTCTACTTGTTTCTGTTTGTGTAGCTTTGCTTAAAGCCACAACATGAGTGCTGAGAATTTTAGTTGTTTACTTTGATCAGGATCTCATTTGAAGTGTCAGATAATTCTGTGGCATTTAACTGTTACATGGGGGGAAAAAAAGGGCATCATCTCCTATGTCTGTTTTTCTACCAGTGACTTTTCAGTGGACCTCAAAGAATACATTACAGTCCTGCAAGTTGCAGGAAGTAAAAACTACAGAAGAGGTTTGGAAATTAATTAGAGCAAGAGGAGGACTTGAGCTGAGATAGGGATATGAGAAAATCCTGCACTCCTGAATATGAGGAAGATGTCCCTAACCTAGACCTAAGCTTCCCACTTTGGCTCCCTACCCTACTGCTGCCCTTATGGCAGAATACAGTGACTCCCCTGTCAACCCCGTGTACATAACTGACACACTGCTACATCCTAGTCACAGCCCTAATTCTTGCTGTCAGGCTTGAGGAGGACTTAAATTCAGATAGAAATCCTGTTCCAGAATTCCAGTTTCCAAATCATAACACTAACCTTAAAAAAAGTAAACAACTCCCCCCTCCCCATCCCCTCCTCTCCCCACAAAAAACCCAAAACCAACAAAAACAAAAAATCCCCCAAAAACCAAACAAACACAAAAAATACACTAAGCCCAAACCAGTTATCATGGTTCCTAAAGATTTGCTCTTTGGGATTACTGTGAGTACTGAGCCGACATACAAGGGGCATTTCAATTTTTGTTCTTTCTCTCCTGCACCTAGACCCAGCACAGTCTTCAGACATAATTCCCACAGGAGAGAGATGTTGGAGAAGATGGGCTGGGCCAGTAGAAGCAGAGTTTTGGAGCAGGGGTTGAGGCAACTGATCCAACTGAGTGGATTCAGTCAGTCACTGTTTTTTCCTTTTGTGGCATGCTGTATAAAAATCCCTGTGCCTCGAGGATAGGGGCAATTTTTTTCTTTTTCCCTGTCGAATATGTGACCCCTTTATCACTGTACCTGGAGTTCATTGCCTTGGAGAGTCACCCCTCAAGGGTGGTCTGAGGTTTGGTCAGGAGGGACTTGATCTCATATCCTGTACCCTCAATGAACGATGTTGGTGATTCTTGCCTACAGGCACTTGTAGCAGGTCTTTAATGTTTCTAATTTGCTTGGAAGATGGATAGCCCTATATCCTGGCTATTAAGTAATTTAAAATCCTTACTGAGAAATACATGATCTCAGAGTATCTGATTTCCCATGAATAATTTTTCTAAATATCAGGACATTTCCTGGAGTATTAAGTGTTTCAGTAAATTTGTAGGGTACCTGGAATGTTCAAGCCATTGTTTTTCCCTTCAAACTCTTCGTGCTCCTTCCTTTCTTCTTTTATAGCTTTAGCTTGATTCCTTCCATTAGCCCTGTGTCAACAACAGTCCTATGCCTGCCTGACATTCATTGAAAAATTGGGGCCTTAGAGACTGCCTGACCTCTAGTTTGTCCTGTGAACATGTCTAAGGTGTACTCACTGTAATAAATCCCAAAGACAGCCGCTGCTCCAACGAATGCTCCCAGGAGTTGTGCTAATATGTAAATTGGTAATTTGGTCCATTTTAATCTTCCAGTCACGCACATGGCTAATGAAACAGCTGGGTTTATGTGACCACCTGAAAAATAAATCACAAATTAAGTCATGTGGATGACTCAGATACACAAGAATAGGTGAAGGATTTGTAAAAATGTGGGCACTTCTGAACACCAGAGCAGTAGATGCTTTTCTAGATGTTATTTTGCAGTTAAATGCTGACTGCAATTAAACTGAAACAAGCTGGATGAAATCAGAGGAGGGAGGGTGAAAGCCACTAAGATCCATCTTTACTCCTTTACTCCTTGTGAACTGTGCTCTTTATCAGACTGCTGTCCTGCAGTATGTAACTTACAGACAACTTTTCTAGAAAAATAATAAATCTGCCCCATTGGCTGTGGTGGGAGGGTCCCTTATTCTGCACATATTCTCTCTCTTCAAGGCCTTTTGTTTTGATTTTTAGGGGAGAACTGGGGCAGAAGAACATTGCTTTTGTCTCCCAAGCACATACTATGATTAAGGAGTGTTACTGGCTTGAGAATATATCTTGAGACAGTTCTGGAGTGCCCTGGATTTAAGTTGTTTGAGTCCCTGTCTTCAGCCTGGGGTTACTTAGGAACTCAGTTTTCATGGAGACAAAATCAAATGCTGTTGGGGCTGTCCAGTTTCATGTTGGCTGTTGGTGAGCTATGCCCAGATGGGATCTGGGGGCAGCAGTGCAGTCCTTCACCATGTTTTTATCTAGTTCATGTGCTTCCCAGAAAGGTCCATGATAAGGAAACTGATAAAGTAGCTATGCTGAAACAAAGTTCAGTTTCCTGTGAAACTTCCTTTTTATTCAGGAGTAGCTACACCTGAACTCATGCATGAAAAAATTTCAGTAACATTGGAATTCTTCATGACAATTTTAGTTTCTAAAATACATTTATTATGTCATATGATCTCTTCCCTCAACATCCTTTGTCAACAAAAAAGGTGTTGTAAGCTCTTGGAAAATTTTGTTGTTTATTGATACGTGGTTGCTACTTAAGAAATACAAATTGCCAAATAAATGAACAGGTACTTCTTTGTAATAAATACTGAATAGTAAAACCCCCAAATTTTGCAAGGACATAGGATCCTTTGGCTGCCTTCCAGATAAGGTCTCATTTCAGTCTGTATGAATTTCAGAAAAAAATGGCCTGTCTTTGGTAAAATAACTGAAAGAGCATGTCCCTTATCTGTCAAAGGTTAGTGATGGAGAAAGGGCCTCTCTGTACAGTTTCTGTGTTTGTTTGCACTTCAGGTCAGTGAGTCATTATCTTATGAAATCCAGGCACCTTTGATACATAATGAACTGACAAACACAGATAACAAGCTGGATAAACCCTTCTTTGTATCATTTCCAAAATGCTGACCTAGTAGCACCAGTCTTAAATTAAAAGCTGAATTCTTCACTGTGTTTCAAATTCTTCAGCACGGAGCAAATAGATGGCACCTAATTTAACAGCCCTTCATATGAATTTTGATTAATTGTTGTCTTGCTTTTTTTCCTTACTCTGGCTGGAGTTAATAATTTTCTTTTCTTTCAACACCTGATTTTGTTCCCCACCTGTATATAATACAGGGTAACTATGATGACCAGGACAAGTCATAATAGTATTATACAAGGCTGATTAACATCAAATATGAAAAGGAAAAGTCTAATTGAAGTCTCTCATGCTGACATAGGGGAGTTACAGGATTCTTGGTTCCTGTGCCCGTGGTTAAAAAAAAAAGTTAACTTTGGACATTCTTTTGTAGTTGCATTGATCACAGTCATGGGTTTAAAATGATTTGTTGGATAAAATAGCGGGAAATTATCTAGATATTGAGGAAAACTTAATGGAGGAATATTAAAAAGGGAAAATTACCTAAATAGAAAAAGCTAAAATTCACTGAGCATACAGACCATATATTTTGTTACCATTAATTTAGAATTGCATAAAGAACTGATGAAAAATGTTTTAGCTGTACTTAAACATGAGACTATGGCCCAAGAGCCACAGAAATTGCTAACAAATTCTACATAGGAACTTGTATTCTGAAGTGTCCACTAGTAATCATGTGTTGGATAATAACTGCCTCTTGAAGTATCTGTTCCTATTTTTTCACAGAGAAAATGCACTGCATGCAGAATCCTTTGTCATGGGAAAAACACAGGAAGCACAATACTGCAACATCTGCAACTGCTCTGCCCTGCTGGGATTGAACTCTTAATTTTCTACATAATGATGGAGATGAATATCCCTTAGAGGTGCAAATGTAGGACAGGTCTTCACAGGTTTGTTTTCATGATACTGTATTAGAAGAGTTTAGCTGCCTACGTGTAAACGAAGAGCTGTAGTTAAAAGTTGTTCAGATAATAGGAATGTGCTGCTGAATTAATTTTGTGTGATGTTAAGGAACAGTTCTGGTCTGTGTCAATGACAGTGACAAGACTGCCTGTTTTGTAGAACCTGGAGCACTTTCTGATGTGAAACTTTCTAATGGAAACCTTCTGCACGGTGCCTCTGTAAAAGAATTTGTAAAGAGAAGAGAAAGGGCCACAGTAATTTCTGCTACAGCAACTATTTCTAATGCCCTAATTATACCTAAATAAATTTGTTCAGACCAACTTAACCCTCTTTATGAAGGCTAAGAAATGCCTCTATGAGACCTGGAGTACAAGGGCACCATTTGCTTTAAAGGTCAACATAAATTCTGCATACAACACAAAGTATTGTGTATTTTCATGCACAGCAGTGTTGTTACAACCCATCATTTTCTATTCTAAAGGAAGACTTTAAATTTTAAAAGCAGGTATGCTAATGTTTCCAATCTTAGTTGGGCCAAACTGAATGATGGAACAAGGAAACAAGGCAGCATCCAGAATGGCACTTGTGGACACCGGTTAGTTAGCCCAGTTTTCTTAGCCCCAGCAATAAGGAGAGATTTCTGACCAATACATGTCAAGGAAGTGTTACAGCAGAAATAAAGGGGAAAGGACAGTACTGGCTGTCATTGAATGCATCTCTGGTACTGAATCTTTCTGCTGTTTCTGCTTTCTATGATCTGCTGCTTCTGTTAATAATCAGACAGGAGCAGACTTGCTACTGCCTGTCATAGGACATGAAGAAACAAATTGCACTCTGTAAGGTGAATCCTGTTCATTAAACTCATTAGCAGGTCATTCTGCTTTCTATGTAGCTGGCCACCATTTTATCTGGTGACTGCTGGATTGCTCTTCTTGCTTATTTCTTTAAATACAGTGCCTGTTCTGCCCAGGATCATCTCTACTGACAGAATTTTCAAAGCAACACCAAGCAGATTTCTAGTTAGCACAGAACACTTTCCATAAAAGCCAGAGGTCTGCCAAGGTTTTCACGCTGTAGTTGAGATCAGAATTTGGTGGGATGTTTTGTCAAACACAAAGAATAGAAGGAGATAAGAACACACAAGATTTACTCGCAAAACTCTGGCGTGGACTCTGCTGTAATGGTGCTTACTGTTGCTAAATTCATGATTGTTTATACCATGAGGTAGAAGCCCTTTTTCACAAGGGAGCCCAAACACTGTGGCAATAAATGCTACATAAGAAAAGAAGTCACTTACCAGAAACGCCCCCGGACACGTACACTGCAATGGTGACTGCCATGGCAAATCCCACCGACACGGTCATGGGCCCCCCGTGCGCGCCCCGGCTGAGCACAGCCTGGCCCACACACCCACAGCCGAGAGCCTGCAAAGAGAAGTGTAAAATCACAAGTGTGTCTGTCAAATGGTATTGGTTGTGACTTCTGCTGTCCTGGTATAGCTGCAAATGCTGTTGAATGCTGAAACAGTCTTAGAATTTGTCATGTGTGCCATTGTTGCCTTTGCTACAATGCACATTTGCTTTTCATTTTCCTCGTCTCTGTCACGAGGAAGAATGTCTGCTAGTGAGGATCTCTCTCCACACAGAGAACAGTTCTCAGCACAGTGATGGGATACAGATCAGAACTTGGAGCCGGAACAAGATCACACAGCCTCTACTACAAAACTCTGCATCTGAAAGTGAAATTAATTCTGTGTGGTAAGTTTTCAGTTCTAGACGGATGTTATAAGCGATGAAAAATTTACTGTAAAAGTTATGAAAGATAGTTCAAAAGCTTTTAATGTTTAGTGCTGGAACTCTGGATTGAGACAGCTTTCTGGCATTTACAGTATGCGTTATTGTTATGCTGTCTTTATATCACATACTGCTCTAGCAAAATATTTCAATGGCTCTGCAGTTTGAACAATTAACTGAAGTGGAGATATCTAAATAAGTCACATTGAAGAATTCTAAATGGATTTAAACTAGTTTGGGATTTTTGTTGGTTCCCCTCTGAGTAAAGTTCAGTAACACATTTAAATATTTGCCTAAGATGATGTTTATTCAGTTCTAAAACCTCTGCTTACCTTCAAGCATATGTTTAGATCCTATTAAAGATGATAAGCAAGGTATTCAAAGGAACAAAAACCTTTTAGTTTGAGATAGACTAGCTGATCCATTTGTATCTTTGAAAATCTGCTTTTTAAATATATGCCGATGTGCTCTGCTGAACAAGGAGCCAATACTCTATGGAAGCTCTGAAATAATTTCTATAGGCTGAAAACTTTTGCTTTTCTGCAGCTGTAAGCGATGTGAATCATACCATTTGTGGGATGTAACTAGATTTATCTTGAGCAACCTTCATTGCTTATTTTCAGTTGCAAGGTAGTTGAGTTCAGAAACTGCAAAGCAATGGGAAAATCTCTCTTGCCTCAGTAATAGACTGTACCAAAATGATTTGGTGATTGAGGTTTAACAAGCAAGTCCTGCTAGAATAGATGCAGTTTAAACAGGCAAAATCATACTTTTGTTTCCATTATTTCCCCAAGGGTTTTAGCTAATACCAAAATGTGACAGAAAAGCTCTCAATAAAATTACAATCTTAACCATTTTTTTAATGCAGACAGCGTTTCTAAGTGCCCTGAGACTGTGCCATATACCCGGGTGCAGCTCTTGCCTTGAGGTCATAATCATGTAAGCAAACAAAACACTGCCTGGTGCCAGAGTGTTGCAGCTCTGGTTACGTAAGGGTAGGGTGGTGTTAGATAGCCGCAGTTTATTGGACTGTATAATTAAAAGCTCCAGGACACAGTGCAAGCTGCTGTGCCACAGACGACACAGGCATTAGCCTTGCCGACACCTAGCAATGCACGTGCTAAGCATGAAGGCACGTACAGCCAGCAAATCAAAGTAAAACAAGGTGGAGTCCTTCACAAATTACACCTTCATATGAGACAATTCATAATGCATTTATATGTTTAACATGGAAAGAATGGGTATGCTGGAATTCATAAGAATCTAGAGGAGGTGGAATTAGCAGACTCTAGTCATCACTTTCCAGATTTCTCAAAGGGAGTATTCCAGAAACAGCACTAAGCAAGATTTTGTGAAAGATATGGCTCAGATGAGGAGCAAGTTCAGTAGGATTCAGGCAACCAGCTCAATCTACAAGTATAGTGTGCACTTGGGTTCTGAAATGCCACAGGCAAAGTTTTGTAGATTCAAAGAAAAGCCCATTCTTTTGAAAACATTACCTCTTTCTGTAAGGATGATGAAAAAAGAGAACAGGGTTAGAGGAGATGGTTATAGAAAAAGATAGGGGATAGCAAAATCTGTGTATATCAACTACAAATTCACAAGAGAAGGGAAGGAAATAATGGAGGGAGGCTTTGGCCTCCCTTCCTTTATTACCAGAACTGAGGAGAGTCATACAGAAACATCTGTGTAGTCCTCCTGCACTGTAGCTCCTGCTCTGCATGTCTTAGGGAAATACACAGCTACAGGTGCTCCATTTCTGTGCTCACCAGCCTCTCCTACAGAGAAGCCATGCGAGCCCGCTGGAGCACAGCTGCACTCGGACCTGCTCATGTACAGGGGCTGCGGGCACAGTCCGTGTGTGCCCATCCAGGCATGGGAGGACTGGGACCTGAGCCTGCACATCTGAGCTCTGTCACTATAATCCTTTCTCCATTTGCTGACCTTTTAAGAAGGAGAGACAAAGTTGCCTCATACCTACTGTGGTTAGGTTGGTGCAACTGGAAATTATCACCTAATCATGTTATTACACAAACAGCAATTTAATACCTTGTAAGCCTTTGCTTGACTGAGTTAAGACCAAATAGATCATTGAGGGTAATTAAATATTCTGAGATTTTAGGCCGAGTTCAGCCATCAGTTGTACCCACAAAACTCATTGATTGAAGCACATGGAGTTAATGGGAGTTTAATTTACAGTAGAATATAGCCAGATCTCTTTATCTTACTTTGTCTGTCTTATGTTGCCAGGTTTTCACCTTACCAGTTGTCTATAGCCTGATCTGCTTAAAACTACTGGAGTGTTTTCAGCACTGACATTTTTGGTTCATAAAATCATTAGATTACTGTCCTAAAGAACATGCTTGGGTGTGGAATAGCTGTCTGAACCTTCTCTGCCAAAAAAACTTGCTTCATGGCCCATTAGATCCTTCCTTTTGTCTTGGTTGGATAACAAGGCTTATGTTAGGAAAGGAAAACAACTGACCTTCAATGAGTGTAAGGTCCTATTGCTGTCTGGAAGCTTGCAGAACTTTGTATCCCACTCATCAGAGAAACTAAAGATTATTTTGCTTGATCTACTATTTTCAGGGTTTTTAATAATGCTTGTATAATAGCATTTTTCAGTATAAATAGGATTTCTGCGAGATCTGAAACCACAATTTTAAGGAATCTATTTTTCTGCATGGCCAGTAAAGTTTTAGGCATCTTAAAGAACGCTTATATAAAAAAGCCCCCTTCTTATCACACAGCCCTAGAAGTGGTGTGCATTTCTAGCCAGACCTGTATCACATTCAAGAGGCAGCCATGCTTTTAGCAGTGTGGAGGCAGTGAGCTGGGCCATGCTGGACTCTCACAGCTCCTGCTGTGGTGAGACACACACCTGCAGGGAGTTCCACAGGTGCCCCTGCAGGCAGAGTGTGGCCTCAGTGGTTGCACAGCTGATGATGCTGTGCATGAGTACAGGAACTCAATGTGTTATAAGGAATACAGGGAGCAGGGAAAAAAAAAATAAAATGAGCGTTTAATCATGAACTGCTCACTTTCAATCATGAAATGCTGGAAAAACAGTGGCTGCATTTGCCCTTCCTTGCAGGCAGGGATCTGTGCCCATGAAAACTTTACAGCGTTCTTCATGGTGTACTGTAATCTTGTGCAGTTCCCCTACCCAACATGAATATTTCCAAATAGGATTAGCTACTCATAAAAGTAGTAAATAAGCTTTTCAATTTGAGGTGTGCTAAATTGGTGGTGTCTTCCTAAGGGAGTGCATTTTAGAACTCACTTTCATTCCTCCCCCCCTTCATTTACAAAGCAAGTCTGGAAGTCTTCTTAAGAACTTACGTACTGAATTTCATAATAAGATGTTTTATAATATTAGAAACTCTTTCCACACAGACATGTATTTTTACTGTGTATTACATAGGATCTTTATTCAGACAGGGTTCCTAAGCATTCTTTCAACAGGTACAGTAATGCTAAAAGCAACAAAAACAGAGACATGTTAGATGATCTAAAATTCAGGGCATTAGCTGTGCAAGAATTCAAGTTTCAGGAAAACCCTTTCAGGAAAGACCAGTCCTCATCTAATTAATGTTTAATATTTGCTATATTTTGCTAAATTGGAGAGCACTTAAGCTTTTAAAGGTGAGATAAAAATACAGCTTAGCAGTCAAGTAATTTCTAAATACTTTAAAAGTGCACAGTTTTATCATTAATGAAATGTTTTGGTGGGGAGGATTTCTGTACACTATGATTTAATCAAGCTTAGAGCAATAAAAAATCACTACATCTGTTTTCCTGATGATCCTCTGGGAAACAACAAATATCCTCTTGGGTTCAGATGGATTTTAATTTTTTTCAGACTTACTATCTGAAGAAAACTCCAAACCCTTATCATTTAGTTAATTAAATAATATAGACATAAGCCTTAAAATTATTGCCATTTTGAAACCATTTTCTAGTGACAGAAAGCATTACTACTTGGATGCAGGATTGTAAATTTAATAAAACTTTGGGGTTATTTGTGTATATAAAGCTTTTAGAACATATAAATATCAGGTTCAAATTGCTTTGGGGGAAAAATAGTGAAAATATCGAGAGACAGTCTATGCTATGTTATATAAATTAATGCTTTAAACTTTATTATTGCTTTTGCATATGCAATAGGAGACAAAAGTTTGAAATCACCTAGAGAGAATGCAGAAGTCTGCATTTTCTCATATTTTATTATGATTAATATTGCATGCTTTATCCTGAAATGCTAAATGCTTTTCTTTCCTGAATTATAGAGGGCATTGAGTCAGTTTCTTCAGTGAAGACTGTTTTTGTTTTCTTACTAACTTCTGGAAATTCAAGGAAGGAAATGAAATGTGATATTCAGACACAGACTTTCAAGAGTGAAACATTGCCTGTTATATCAGGGCTAGAAAGAAAAGGCCATGCAGAGCAACAAAATCTTACCTAGCATCTTTGAAGAGAAAAAGAACCTATTCAGGTGCTGCTTCCCTCCCTCCTCACTCATTTGTTCTTGAGCTATGATGCTTTGCTTCCTACCCCAACTGCAAAGCTTTACATCTTTCTAAACTCCTAAAATATGTTTAGTCTCTGCGCCAACTCTCAGGGAACTGTAGCATTGAGAAAGTGTGCAAGATTGGGCATTGCAGACTCCAAGAAAGGTTTTCTGTCCTCTCCTTGCATGTACCTTTTCTTTTACTCGTTCCTTTGGGTGCAGAAACGGGGGCTGGATCTTTGCTGTGCCCTCACGGTTAGAGGTACATGGTTAGGAGTAATTAAAGCCTAGGCTGCTTGCTGTTGAAAAAAGAAAGAAAGCTGAATGGTTTTAATAGTAAAGAAATGTGTGAGGAATTGGTTAGAGGAACGTCTGCCTTTAAACCGGACCATGGATTGGAGAGCTCCCTAGAATTCACTTCCAACCAGAATGGTTTATTGAACTGTTGAGTTCGCAAAGATATAAACTCAATCCATAGCTCAAACTACATTTATTGTCTTTTATTCTGTTCTCCAACTGTTTATGACAGCTTTAAAAAGTTATTACTTTTATTACCTTTATTTTATTTGGTGAAACTTTTGAAAAAACACCTTGTAAAGTTGTGTCTGTAAAACATAAATTCAAGTTTTGCACTCAGAGTTGAATGTTGGAAAGATGCAAGTCTTCTGTAAGTCTCAGGCAGAGGTGCCCAGACTTCAGTCCTACAGATGTAAACTTTCTGGGAAAAAGGTTTTGGGAAATTAAGTTCAACTTACTGAAACCTCTTAGTTAAACAATGAGTGCTGAGTTATGTGCCAGGGCTGATGTTGCAGAAATGATCATTTTCTTCAAAGCTTTCGTGTAACACAACATCTGAGTCACCTAAAAGTTTGAAATCTCATATACTGGGAAACCCTGAGTTTGAATGAAAAACAAAAGATTCCCATTATTTTTCAGAATTACTTGCTGCCATAAATATTTTGGGGTAAAAGAACAATTAGCTAACCTTCCTTTCAAATTTTTTGCACTGCTAAATATTCAGCTGAATTAAAGTATTACTTCTTAAACAGAAGGGCTGTCTAAGAAAAAAAAAACTGGCTCTGATAATAGATTATAAAAACAACACCAGTGCAAGAACACCTCCTTAACCTCAGTACAACTAAGGGTCTTTGTTACCACTTTGTCTTGTGTTTGCAATGCTGATATAATACCATTTCAAAAAGAAGAGTTTGTATAACTTCACCAGAATCATTAGCAAAATTTAATGCCATCAAAATATATACAACTATATAACATTAGATTCATGAGTGGCATCTATTATTTATTAGCTGTACTACATTATTGGTGCTAGAGACCCAAATGTATGGATCTCTAACATAAGAGCTGTTTTTCAAAGTGCAGTCACAGCTAAGACTCACAGTATTTGTAGCATTATGTAATATTTTAACAGGTGAGTGACAGATCAAAATATCAATTATAAATATAATTTAATACCTTCTTATCTAGCTTTGACAAACTTAAGTTCACTAAGAGCTGATTATACAAGATTCTGTACTCCAGGAAATTCATTCCTGATGGCAAACAAGGCAGCAATTAGAAGATTCCGATATTTAATTTTTTTACCTTAGACAAAACTTGCTGTAATTTCATCCTATATAAAAAAAAGTGTCCCTTTCAGAAAAATTTAGAACTTGGACTTTATCTTTGCTTAAAATTTCTAAGTTGTAGTTGTGTGTTAAATGTTAAACATTGATTTAAGGAGCAAATGATCAAAAGCTGTTTGCTTTCATGTAATAACATCATGTAATGAGAATTCTAATGCATGTTTAGAATAAGGGATATATTTTACCCTATAATATTGTAATTAACATGCACTGGAATGTAGGGCCACAGAAAGTAGAACAACTAGGGAGGTTGCTTAGATTTGAATCTTATGGACTGCGCAAATCCATGTAATGCCAGTTCAAAGATTTTTTTGATGAGACTTGACTCTGCAACAGACCAGGAGTGATAACTTGCATAATGAAGTGGTCAGAATATGAAAACAAGACTGAAGTACTTTGATGATAAATAGGCTTCCTCATTAGCGGGACCGTTTCAGGGCTGTCGTGTATTCAGTTCCTGCTTGGGCTCTGTTAGAATCCTCTAAGCACACACAAACATTCGATTCAATGGGAGTTGCAAGAGGCTCCCCACCTCCAGATGGAGACCAGGATTACAGGAACATGTACATAGCAATATATATACATGTGTATGTATTAGGAGCATATATACTCCCCACTTGTATTTGTAGGCTAAATGGAAGCCTGTGTTTTGTCTCAGCAAGGAAGTGTATGCTGCTCTGGCCTCGGGAGATCCTGGCTCCTGTGCAGCTCCTTTCTGGGAAATTCTGTTCAGTAAGATGCTCTTGAGAGTGGAAATGAAATACAAACTGTGTTAGGTGAGCAGTAGCTGTTAAAGGAAGCCACATGGCCTGTTTGGCATCTCTTTTTGGAACTGTTTCAATTCAGATATACTTAATGGCATAAGTCAGAGTAAATCCCATTTTGGTTGAGAGCAGTGCAGTCGTGTTCCAAAGAGGAAATATGGATGGAAGCATGATTAAAAGCAGAGAGGCAGTTGGATAGGTGAGTTCCAGCCAGACTCACTAACCATCTGTCTGATGCAGCATGGCTTCCTGACTCTTTTGTGCTGGCACACAGGTGTCGTCCCCCAGATTAACTCACAGAAATCTCAAGAGGACTTGTACTGAACCAGAAATCATGATGGCAAGCAAAAAGCTCCCTAGAGAGCTCCTCAAGGGAGACCTTGGGGTTAGTCCCAGCTGCAGAAGGCTGAGACTGTCTGAGGCTAGGAAATGTGTGCTCTGCACTGGCTCTCAGCCACCACGGTGCTCTCAGCCACCATGGGCAGCTGTTCTCCCACCTCAGGATGCTTCCAGGTCCTGGGGTTTTGTATTTCTTGCCAAAATTGGGTGCTTTGCTAAGCAGACAGTGTGGCTCACATGGGCTGTGCCTGTATTATCAAGTTATATAATGTAAGCACCTGCGAACTTGACTGTGGATCTCTCAGGAGGGATTACTTATTTGGGGCATCTCCAGTCTGATCCACTGGACTGAGCATCCATTAATGGTCTGCACACGTCCTGTGATTCTGGAGCTCACCTTCTACTTTATTTTCACCTGGAAAGAATTTCGTCTACGTGCTCTGAGTCCATGCTGCGAGGCAAACTGCGGCATGTTAAGTAGGGCTGACCAGAAGATATTATCCAAACTGCGTGCCCAGGGCCTTTTCTCAAGGCTTGTGTCAAAGCTGTCCGACATTTCAGGCCACACCCTTCACACACTGAGGTGAGGGCTGGGTTTCTGCCTGATGAGTGATTCCACTTTTTAGGTTTCCTGTTTGGAAAGTAATGTTGCAAGGCTGAGAATTACCAAAGATGGTAGTTTAGGCTCCTATTAGTATGTGGCCTGTGATGTTATCCTTCAGAAAAAATTAGAAATCGGTGATTTGGAGGGACAGAATTTCACCCGGTTAACTCCCAGCAGTGGGTCTCAGATTTAGGTGTGGTCAGTTAGCATTGGCTTCCAGACAGAGCCTGTGGGTAACAGAAATGCTGTCTCAGCCTTGCTCCCTGGCACAGGTGCTCTCCACAGCGTCTAAACCCCATCACAGTCACTAGGAATGGCTTTCAGCAAAGACATGAATCAGCTGTGAACTCTCCTCTCCATTTGTAACAGCTTTACCACATAGCTCTTACACTATCCTATTACTATAACTTCTTTTGTAGACATGCTGTCTGTTTTTCAAGGATTTCTGTCCTCTGACTTACCAGGGTGCCCCTTTCATGAGCTCAAATTTAAATTAAGGGTTTAATATTTATCTGTACTTTAAGTGCTTACTAGCTGACAAAGCTTAAAAGCAACAGCAATAAATAAAATCACAGAATCACAGATTGGAAAAGACCTTTGAGACCATCAGGTCCAACCTATCACCTGACAACACCTCCACAACTAAACCATGGCACTGAGTGCCATGTCCAATCTTTTTTGAAACACCTTCAGGTATGGTGACTCCACCACTTCCTTGGGCAGGTGATTCCAGTGCCCAATCATCCTTTCAGTGATGAATTTTTTTTCCTGATGTGTGACCTAAACTTCCCCTGCGCAGCTTAAGATAACAGCAGAAAAGGCAGTTTCTTCACAATAAACACTTGGTACTGCTGCTTAAACACAACCACAAGTTGTGGTATCCAAGCACTGAGAAAGCTGCAGTTTAATCTGCCAGGTGAGGCTCTTACTGTTTTAAACTAAGGCTGAAACTAGAAAGGGTAAGAGAAATGAGAAACTCAGATTGTCAACAGCAATTTTGTAGCTTCGTTTTGTACTTCACTCATATCGTGAATATACTAGAAAATGGGATCTGAGTTTGCATTTCCTTTCTAGCCTTGTGCAGCAGGACATTAAATAATAGCATTTGCAGTCTAATCTGCACTTTAATATGTTTTCTTCTCTTCCTTAATTTTATTAATGGAAAGAGGAGGAGGATCTTGTGGTGAGGACAGAGTACTGGAAGTCAGGTGATGTGGGTTATATTCAGAGTTCTGCCACAGGCTTCCTGTGCAGGCTGCTGTAATCAAGTTTGCTAATATACAAAATGAAGATAATGACATTTCCCCTCCTTACCAGGGTGTCGTGACACTTAATTCATTAATGTTTGTAAAGTGCTCTGTGTTCCTTGCTTCTAAATGTGCTTCTTACTGTAATAATGTCTTATGGATGGCATTAAATTTGAGAATAATGTTATTTTAGTGCCGGCACACTTCAGTTGGCTGAAGTGTAGTAAAGACCATAATTTCCAGTATTTTATGAGCTACTGGAATTTTTAGATGACTTACTTGAAATTTAGCTAATATAGTTACAGTTATAAAACCTGTATCAGTACTGTGCCCGCTGCTTTTTTTTTTTTGCCTTTTTTACTGTGATGAAATATTTAGCAATACGCAAGACTGCATTGTCCAGACTAAAAGGAGAAAGAAAGAAAGAGTTTGGCATAAATAGTCTAGCTGCTTGCCTTCTAGCTCTGCTACACAGCCAGCTGTCTCCCATGGTGAGTCACAGTCCAAGTGCAAAATGCACAGAAAAACTGAGCAAAAAATTAAGTAAAAAAAAAGAAAAAAAAAATCTGGGGTTATAAAAATGGGAACTTTAGGTATTTATCTAAGTTGTAGCAGTACTATTGGACCAAGCAATATGTGTATAATTAATGAAGTACAGTTAAAAACAAAACAAAAAAATGTTAACTTACAAAATCTCCAAAGGTTTGGCAATGCTACACCCAATAAAGTCACTACAAATCACAAAGCTAAATTCCTATATTGCACAAGAAAACAACTAAAATTTTCTAAACTTACAGTACAATATATTGGTTAATGTAAACAGAATTTGTACATGAAATGAACTGAGTTTTTAAAAAACAGGAGAGTATTACCAACATTCATTGTGCATATCTGGATTGTTCAGAATGTGCTCCTTCACTGAAATTCCGCTCCTAGATGAAACCTAATGCCAATCAGACAGTTGTAAAATACATAAAACTATCTGGTTTTTATAGGTAGTGATAATTACATGGCGTGAAGAAAGGAATTACAAACTCACCGTCATAGGAGCAGTTCATTCAAGCTGTGCATGGTCAGGCTGTAACCTCGCTGCTGGCACAGTACAAGAACAACGTACTTGTCCCCTTACAAGCACTGTCCAACATTAGATTAGTAGGAAGAAAGGAAAGCAGCTGACACTTACTATCAGTATAAAAGTTCCCAGGAACTCTGAGAGGGCTTCTTTAAGCAGGCTGTTCTTCAAGGCAAATTTCTCCTTTAAACTCCTTTTGCTTTTCCGGCTCATTTTGGCTTCCTCTATTGCTCTGGTGCCCTAGTTACAAATACACACAAAATTTGTTCTGTATTCGTCCCTGCTTCAGCTGAACTTTGACACTTTTACTTAAACATTGAAATATGAGATTTCATCTTGTACAGCCAGTGAAATCATCTGACTGCAGGCATTGACAGAACCAACTCAACATGCCCTAACAATTCATCATGGGTTTGTCATTCTATGCCTTCTCTGACTGCACTTCTATTTATACTGGTTAGATAATACCAGTAAGTTCACAATCAGATTTCTTCTTTTTTCGTACAGAATGGATTAATTATTACCTTGCCTATGTTGCTTTTTATTATTTTTTTATTCTGATAAGAATGAATAAAATGTTGTTTCTATCATCCTGATCAAAAAGAAAGGCAAAAAGATAAACCACAAAGTAAGGAACCCAAATATAGTTGTAAATTTCTCTCTGACCTAGATTAGGATTTAAACCATGCTACTATTGTCTGTCAAAGAATTTTTCAAGGGGAGGAGGTTGTAAAGAGAGTGAATGCTTGGGAGCATGCTGTGCTGTACCCTGCACACAAAAGCCCTTAACTTCTGGGACATTTCAGTGGCTAATGAGGAATCTTACCTTGGCGGTGTACGTTGAATTTGCATATTCACTCACAATATGCTTTTTGGACTAAATGCCTTGCTCTTTAGTGAACTTCCCTGTTTACAAAAGAGCAACGAGGCAGAATAAATTAGGAACATTTAATGAAATCTGCTTCGGTCCAGTGGCTCCCTAAAAGGCAGAACAGGGAAGCACTGAGTGATTATATATTTCCTATATGTTAAGCTTAAAAGTGCATAGGTGCTATAATATGGAGCATTATAAAATTATTTTCTATTGTCTTAAGACTTGAAGTTGCCAAATATCTGAAAGAACTGTGCCTTCTAGAGAAAAATATCACACCTTTTTTTCTTCAGCCTCTTGAACAGTTTTATCAGATGTGGTACAGACACAGACTTGACACTGTCTGGTTGATTTACAAGTGTTTTCTGCCATTTGACTTGACATCAGAACCTCAGCCCAGTTCTGGTAGATTATTTTGGCATGTACTGTAGCTGCTCAGTGCAGCTGAGGTTTGTATCTGTCCTAAACCGGGCAGAGCCTTACAGGGTTAGGGAAGCGTGCCACTTCTGTTATCCCCTCAGTGTTCTTCCTAGCCTCCAGCTAGGACCTGCTGTGTGTTCCCTGCAGCAGTAGTCACCTTACCACCACCAGCTTCATCCCTTAACCACCCAGTTCTCCCCCCGCACCCAATTTTAATCCTTAACTGCTTTTCTGTGTCCTTTTACTCACCGTTCTCTACCTCAGCATGCAGACACCACTGTGCCCTTGGGTGTTTTGGAGAGCGCTGGCCTGTGGAGCAGCACGGAGCTGCTGGAGCAGCAGATGGCAGCATCAGTGCTGGTGCTCCTGAGCCGGGGGCACCTGTGCAGAGGCGGTGATGGTGACGCTGCTGCGGGACAGCCCTGGGTCCTGCTCTGCAGGTCCTGCCTGTGGCACAAACAGCTGGGCCTGCCCCTAGGGAGCCCCTGAAAACAGCCTGAAATGGCAGCTCGAAAGCCTTTACCCCACACCGCCGAGAAACAAACATATTTTTCAGGACCTTAATTATTACAGCATGCTAGAGTATGTGTTTCCAATGTCTGTGAGAGAAGTCTTTCAGAATAATGTATACGTTAGAACGGAAGGAAAATACTTGGGTGGACGTTCATTACAGCAGGAATGAGATAAACCACTTCCTCTCTTTCAGGAAAATGATAAATTAACAAACATGTTTATGAAAGCAATTTTTAATTGTTTGTCCATAGCAATTCTTTCTCTTATGCAGATGCAAGTCTTGCTCACAAAGTAGTATGTAGATACCTCTTAGTTTGGTCTCATAGCAGGTATGAAGACATTAATGCTATTTTTCAACTAACAATGGGGTAATAACATGTCAGAGACAAATTCATACTCATTTGTTCAGATCATGTTGACTTCCTTATATGAATTTTTTGTCCTTGTAGGGTGGAGAACTGGCACAAATACATCCACTTCACATTTGTTTTTATCAGATTTTCTTCAATACTTTATAAAAATCATATGATTTAACTCCATTAATAAGAACTGTGATGGTAAGTTAGACCAAAGGTTCTCCTCAGCTCCATAACGAGATTTAAGCAGGTGCTCTAAGGAAGTATTGAAGAACAGAGTACACAGGGGGTGACTGCTCCCTTGGGAAATCCTTCCAGCTTTTGACATGTAACAATTTAAAGGTACTGCCACACTTCTCAAAGAAAAAAGGGGGCAGGTCAGAATATTTGAATTAAGTTTCTCCTTTTCTTATATTTAGAAGGAGATTCTAAGACATTTACCAAATCTAACAAATATGTGTGTAGCATTTCAGAAAGAAGGAAAGCGTAAAGATAAACACCATGAAGGCTTTGACTTTAATGACCATCTCTTTGATTAATCCTCTGTTTTACTGCCTTTTAGTTGTATGCAATGGAACATCTGGTTGAAAAGGGGAAAGAAAATGCACTGTGATTGCTGTTTTCTACTGCTCCCTCCCCTGGGCCCTGCTCCCAGAGTCAGAATGATAAGGATACTGGCAGTGCCACCCATAAATATTGAAACTGTGTCATCTGAGGGAAGAAAATGAAGACATCTTCCAAAAATGGGAGTTACATAAGTAAGTAAGGAGCATACCTATTAAATGTAGAACCACAAGAAAGCTCACCAAAAAGATTTTATGATTTTGCCAAGAATGTGAAAGTAACAGTTTAAATGTTTTCAAATTCTATACCCAGAGGAGTCCTGTGAGACTGTAAGTGAAGCTATGGAGGATGGAAGCACAGAAGCAGCATTCAGCATGGCTGTGTCCACAGCTAAAAGAATTATTTGTCTTGCTGGATTTGGTGGGATGAGTCTGAGCCACTGTTTTAAAATAAATTGGCAACAGGAAACACTTCAAGAGAAATTGATAAATTAACCAGTAACTGATTGCTGGAGGTGTGCACTATTTCCACCAAGGGATTAAAGTGCTCAGCTTCTCAAGTGCTAGTGCCAGTAGGTTGTTTTTTTGTTAATCTTGATCTTAATGTAAGCAAAACAGAACACAGGAAATATACCAGTGATCTGCTGGTGCTTCCAGAGAGTCTTTCAAAGGTGGTCATAGGAACTACAAAACTGTCAGTGTGACTTCTGTGCCAGGAAAATTAGGTGAACTGCTGTAAAAAGTAAAATCAGTAGACACAGAGATAAAGCTGATGCTCTGTAGAAGTATCAAATGGATTCTATTAAGGGAGGTTATGCCTCACAAATCTGCTGGCATCCTTTAAAAACATCAAAAAGCACATTGATACTATTTTCATGCTTGAATGTGGGATCAGTGTAACCTTAGATTGCAAATCCACGACTCTTGGGACTCTTACCCCCGAGGCAGGCTGGGCTGAACTATTTCTTCTCTTCACCTGGATTCAAGCAGAGAAGGAATTCACATGATGTATATAACCTAACCATTTTTATAGTAATCTTCACTCCTATAGAAATAGCAAAGTAGAAAATAATGCACATAGCTCCCACAGTTTAAATCCCATGGGTAACAATATATAGTGTACTGAATTTTTAATAGCACATTATTCACAGTATCACATAAATTGTTATTACTGATGTAATAAAACCTAAACCAACACAGCTGGAGAGACCAAGGTTGTAAATACACCATATATTTTTTGTATTGTAATAATATGGACCAAATTATTTTAAAGTCTGCTGATTTTAGTTGAATTAGACTAACTCTGAATGCATGCCTCTAATTCAGGTCCCTGGTCAAATGTCTTTTGCCTAATTTATATCTCCATTTTCGTACTGAAACTGCTGCATGGTACATAAGGAGCATTCTCTGTTTCACAGATTTGTTCTCTTGCTGGGGAAGTCAAAGAAAAAATTCAGGTGAGGAAGATCTGAACACACTGTAATTCGGCATTCTAAGTGTTTTAGTACATAAACCCTCTATTTGTTTAGTTCTTGTATTTTCTGATCACCCCTCTGTCTCTGCTGTAGTCCCCGGTGAAAAAGTCCTCAAGGTGAGAAATATTTGCAGTGTGCAGCTCAGGTTTAGCTAAGCCCACCTTGGAGGAGGGGTAGGGCACACATGGGGACCCCTTGAGAATTTGTTCTTTCTTCTCTATGGTCTGTGTCCAGCTAAAACATTTCTGTCTGTATCATGAATACGAGATCAAGCCCTCACCATATAAGTGTACTTCAAGCTTTTTGCCTGTAACCTTTGAGGCCTGACATATATATGTCTGCCGTTGCTGACACAGATTTCAGGGAGAGCTAAACTGGATTTTTTTTTAAAACAGGACCCAGGATTTTGCTTTGTTCTTGACTGGCTGGGCACACCATTAGGCCTCGGTGCATAACTGACATCGCTACACACCTATGTGTTATGTAGAGATGTACAGTAAATTTCAAAGTTTGTTGTATGTGTAACACAGCCCCTGCCTGAGAGTTTCTGAGCCAGTTTAATCTCTCAGCAGCCGTGCTGGCACAGAGGGGCACAGATAACATTCCTCTGCAGAGGGCCCCGTGACAGGGCTGTCAGTGCTGGCACCGCGTGGAGGTGTCAGGGCAATGCTGGACGGATGCTTTCGTGCACCGCTGTTATCAGCTGCACGGGGCTCTGCTGCCTTCGCAGCTCTAGCAGGAGCTCATCTGGTGGGCTGTGGTATGGGCAAGTCTTCCTTTCTGAATGCATCCAGAGAAAGGCTGTTTCAGTATGAGAACAACTTTGCTTTTAAGGCACAGATCGCTTTAGTACAGATAAATGCTTTGTTGTAGCCAATTCCCTGCTCTTTTTTTGTGCATATTCCCTTTTCTCAAATAGCTTTGCTATTAAAAACAAAAGACATCTTGCTGAATATGTTAATGCAGCATGAAGAAAACCTCAAAGTATATCCAGTGGACTTTGCAGGGATCTAAATCCTATGTTTTTTTAACCTGAATGGGATACATTATCAAAACCTTTCATCATTCCACGGGGCAGAGGTTCCCTATAGCAGCCCTGAGACTTATTAAAGCTACTTGTAGGGTTGTGAAAAGGAGGAGATCTGAGCCTACCTAAATGATAAAAGGAATGTAACATGAAAGCCAAAGATAATGACAAATTTGACTCTACTGACACACAAAAGCGAAGTTGTGTGTTTGGCAAATAGATGGAGCTAACGAGGACAGTTGATTCATGGTTCTAAAACCTAATTTCCACTGGGAAAGTGACAGTGTTTCCTGTATCTGACTCACCAATCCACCTACTTTCACCTGTCTTCCACTCTACTTGGCCCTCCAAGGAAGCCATCCAGCCACAACCTGACCCTCTGTTGGAGAAGAACATTCTGTAAGAGCTGCTGCTCCCAGTGCTTTGTCCCCTTTCTCCCACAACAACAGCATTTGTTTGTTTTGCCTCCATGTTCCACTCATCCCTCATCCTTTGGTAGGTGAGTTGTCAGTCTGCCTAGTTTTCATTATTTTAATTCCCTTTCATTTGGAATTATTCACATTTGATTGTTTAAATCCTCTGTCTTTCTGAATACAAGTTCTGCTTCTGGGATTCCTTTTATGTGCTAAGTATTTAGAACACAGATGATACAATTATCTCAGGCTCCTGTATAAGAATATCAGATTGGCAGGCCCAATTCCTTTGAAACTCCACAATCAAGACCTTTTAATAAAAAACAAGGGCGTTCTGAGGTTCATAGCTGACCCTTTATAGGGTGTACTTGTGAGCAGACCCAGCAGGAATTTTTTGTTACTTCTGCATGGTATCTATGTTCATTAAGGTAATGAAGCTATTAATTGAATATGTAAGTTCAGGTAATTAAATACAAGACTTATTTCTTTAGTTTAAAGGGTAATAATAAAAAATTTAAACTTGCAAACTAGATCACACATTTAGTGATGATGAATGTGAGCTGGAAAGTGCAATATTCCAATATGAATTAGTTAATTGCCTCCATTCATTAGGTGATATGCATTAGCAGAAGGTCAATCCATTTGAGGCTTGATGTGTTTTACAAATAATAAATTTCAACAGGTAAATTGAAGAGAAATTCAAAACAGAAAGTTTTTTCCTATATTTAAATTCAGAATAAAATCCCTACACCCAAGGACATGTTCCCAGTACGTTCACAGTTCCCAGCACATGCTCTTTGCAGCGCTGTGGAGGTCACTCTGGCCAGTGAGGGACAGGTGACATTTCAGCTGCTGGCTTAAACTAAAATGCTAATTTTTGAAACTGACCCAGTTATAAAGTGAGTCAAACATTGATCTTTTTCAAGCATTTTCTGCTTTATCACTCTCACTGGATTATTTGAAGCTTGCTTAAATCCTTAAATTTGCATTTCATTTTTGGACTAAATTTACCAAAAATTTACCAACAACTGATAAATTTACCAACTTTATCTGGATCCCTGTTGCTTGAACAAATTATTCTGCCCTTTAGGCCTCTTCCTTTTGCAAATTTTGTAAATTTACCAACTGTTAGTTTGCCAGGATTTAACAGTTCTGCTGGGTATAAAATGGCCAATATCACAGGTGAGAAAGCTGATCTGTTTGACTTATTTCACTAGAAATGATCCATTTGACTAATTTTTTGTAAAAAAAAAAGTTAAGTAAAATTTTCTTCATTGGGCATTTGTGAATATTCAATAATAAAATGGTTGTTCTTGATACCAGCATTTTTTTCTGGTGGTAAAGGTAATGTAGAAATAAGGAAAGTAAAAGTAGATTTTATTCTGTTTCTTTATAACTTAAGATATATCCAGACTGAAACAATAATTAATAAGATTTATAACATTAAAACATTTGATTCACTGAGATACATGAAAAAAATCTGAAATAATATTTTAGAGGATCCTCACAGAATTTTGGGTGTTGCTTCACAGATGATATTTCTTAGGTGTATAACAATACCTTTTTACTTTCTATGTATAATATAGCTTTGTCTGGAGCAAGGACTGCTCTCATCCTGCACACAGCTCAAGGGCCATAATTCTTAAAGAGATTTCAACCAGTGGGCCTTTTGCAATGGTCAGGCATAGAGACATTTAGAGAATTGATTCAATTAACCTAGAGGAAAAAAGTGCTATAATGTCTGATTTATGTTTGCAGATAAATTAAAATACAAGTATCTCCTGAAGAGCATTTGCTGCCCTCACGGTCGGTAATGAAAATAGCAGGCAATTAAAATAGAACATCTGAGGTTGAAGCTTTAATGTATATATCAGAAAATGAAGTTCAGATTTCCTAAGTGGAAGTCTCAGCTGAAAAATAACTTAGGGGAAGTTTTTATTCAATCTCTACTTTTCTTCCAAAAGTAATTTATAAAGCATGCAAGAAATTGGAAGAGACATTTACTGAAGCAGGAGGCAGAGGGTACAGAGGAGTGGGATCTCTCAATCAATACTGAATTTGTATGAGGAACCAGGAATATCTTGCTAAATGGTAGTGGAACAGCTGAGAGAAAAAGTTATATATAAAAGAACTTCATGGGTCATATTGAAATAATTTTGGGGTAGATATTGCAGTTGATCTTGAAAGGACTCATTGGAAGTGTCTGATAGAGTGATGTGACTCAGTTCCTTCCTGTGTGTGACAGTGCTTTCTGGAGCTCACTCAGGAGCATAAGAAATGTTCATGGATTAGAAGTAGTGAGAACTAAGAGCTCTTGCTTGGAGTGTTGTTGGAGTTGCTGCGTCCATTGCCCATTTCAGGGGTGTATCCAGATGTGCTTTAGCACAGCTAATCTGCCCAAAAGATGTTTTGAGATAGAGTTTCACCTCATCCTCTCGTTTTATGACTTCATTTAGACAACAGGTACCCAGTAGCATAAAGCAGAAAAACACCAGTACTCTGACTGAGAAACCCAGAAAGCCTTAATTACATCTGTGTTGTCTTCAACATTGCAACTATGTCTTCTGCACCGTGTCTGGTTACCACAGGTCCTGTTGCCATCAGATGGTGTTTGTATAAGCCAGGTCTATATCCTTATCTATAAATAATACCAGCTGCTGAGGATGGGTGGAGAAATTGAGGCTTCTAAATGTAACAAAGGTGTATCTTCAAATTATGCATTCAGATTGCTCCAAATATAAAAACCAAAACCCTCCCGGAATGAGGTTGATGTTGGCTGTATACTAGCCTAAATTCTAACACTGTAGCGAGAAACAGTGACTTGGTTGTTCTTCATTTTATTGACAACCATTTCATCACAAAGTGTGAAGACTTTGTCATTGCAATCTGAAACAGAACATATTTGTTTCCTGATTTGCTGTCTAAGTAAAAGTTTAATTAAAACCCATTCATGTGAGAGAAAACAGCCAGTCTGACTTAATTGACAGTTGATTTAGTTTTACAAATTTACAAAAAAAAAACCCCAAAAACCAAAGAAAACCCAGAACAAAACCAAAACACACACACAAACACCCCACCAAACCAGAAACTAGAGCTTTCTGTTGTATGGAGGTGTTTAGGGACCACTGGACTGAACCCTGAGCATTGTTTCTGTTTATTTTCTTTTTTTTGGATTCACTTTTTCTTTCAAAAATTAATTAATTTCCTTCTGTATTCATTGTTTTCACTGAGTTATTATCCTAATGTCCAAGGCAATCCCTTCCACAGTAAAATATATATGAAATATTAAGCATTTGCTTTCATGATTTGAAGCCATGACTCGATTTGCTGTCATAAGGTAGCCAGTGTAATGCTGAAGCCTGGAAGCAGCTCCCCGGACTGGGTCCATCAGTGTCCCCAAAATCTCTAAGACTTCACTCCTCACTCTGCTTGGCAGAGCTGCTCTAGTCCTTGGTGAGAGCCCACCTTGGCCTGGGCACCGAGGGCTGAGAAATCCGTGTCTTCCCAGGTGGAGGAGGAGGAACTGCACCCAGTCCCTCGCTGTCCAAAGAGCAACAGGACCCGTGTGCCGCGGCTTCTGGGGAGCCCTCCGAGGGTGGCTGCGTACCAGGAGCCTGCGGAATGGTAAGTGCAGCCCCATTCTCCATCTGGGAATGCCAACGAGCCCTTGGTCTAAAGGTCTCCGTGGGTTTTTGCAAACTGAATTGCTTTGAGATGTAAGAGGAATGGGGTTTGTACTGCAAGAAGTTGATGAAGGTCACTTACGCAGCTCCAGATTATGTGGGTTTGCGCTGCATCTCCACACGTGCTGGAATCCCTTTTCACCAAAATCTTCCGAATTTTATTGATCTAATAATGAAACTGTCACAGAGTTTCCTCATTCCTCAAACTTGTTTAAATGCATTCTTTTTTTGAAGGAGCATATCCCCACTTTGATTTATTTTAAATCGGCTTTTAGAAGGTGTCATCCTTGTGATGAAGTGTTAGGTCTATGTTGCCAGTGTGCCATTAAAAATTGAATTTCTGACGTTTAAATGTCTCACTCATCCCAAGTGTCACAGTTTGACAGCTCTGCATGTCACATTACAGCAGAATATTATGAATCCATTTCCTCTGTCAGGTCAAAAAAAAAAAAAAAA
>WBMY01005916.1:2873636-2914722 GCA_013397315.1 Donacobius atricapilla
CCCGGCTTGACACCTGCCTATATACAGAGGAGGAGAGCAACATCTTCAGCGCTGGGCTTTGGAGGGGGGGGACCAACCCAAAACACAACACAGCATCAGGGCAGAGCGGGGGGTTCCGTGGTATTATAACCCCCCCCCCCAAGACTATGACTTCCAGTAAAATTGAGATGCCAGGGGAGGTGAAAGCAGATCCTGCAGCTCTGATGGCATCTCTGCATCTGCTGCCTTCTCCCACTCTCAACCTTGAAATCAAATACACCAAGGTAAGTTGTGTTCGTTTGTTCTGGCAGAGAAATTCATGGTTGTCTCTCCAAAGGAGGGATTTTGCTTAAAATCAGTTTCATTCTGCCCTACCAAACCTGAGTGTAGAGATTAAAAAAAAAAAAAAAAAAAACCCAAAAAAACCCAACTGCTAAAAGACTGCCTTGAATCTGTAGTAAAAGATTTTTAGCCCTGTAATCATCTGAAAAACCACAGGATAATAGAAAGCAAATTAGATCTGCTGGGACTGGCTTTGCCACTTTTCTTTAAATGTACTGTTTTCTACAGAGCTGCTGGGGTTTATTTTCAGTGCAAAATCAGTACTTCTCGGATATGTTTTGGTTGCTTTTGATGTACTTCAGAGGACATTACTATACATACCTGTGTATCTCAATCAGAAAATAAAAACGTTTTCTTTCTTGAATTACCCTGCGTGCCCAAGGGACTCTTTTACATTTCCTGGAGGACTCTTAATACCACCAGGTTGTTACAGCACTGGAACAGGTCTCTACAAACTTCTGTGATTCTTGAATACACCCTTGAACAATACTGGGAGAGGGCATGTTTTTCCTACAAACCTTTAAGAATGATTTTCAGAAAGAGAGAACAAACCCACTGGGTCAATGTAAAAAAAATCTGCTGGGTTTCTGGGGTGTCTTATGAGACTAAATTGGTTTTGTTGATTAAAATGGGCTTTAAGAACAGTAATTCGTTTGTAAATGCATTTTACATTATAAAATTCGTTTATATAATTTTAATGTTTGCATCTTCAGTATCTTTAAAGAATGTTTTCATTTCTGTTGGAGAGGTTTCAGATCTATTGTATAAACAGATTACAATGTGTCAGACTTTGTTTCTAATTACCGAGTAACTTAATAGGAAAATAAGCACATCAGCACTGGAAAAAGGTGATAACATTTTTATCTACTGGAAATACAACTTCAGGAGCTTTAATGCTGATAGGAGACTGATTCTGGCCAACGTAGTGTAATTTTTTCCTCCATATCATCACTTTAAAAGCTTTTCCTCATTTCTCTTTTTTTTAGTGGGTGCCAAAACTAATTTGTTTTCTAATTTGTTACAGAATTCCTTGTTCTAGAAGAATGTTTCAGAGGAAAGTCAACTATTTTAAATTTCATTACATTTTAATGCAAACTGCAGTATGCAAATCTAAAAATGCATGTGGTTTCTTGCTCATAATTTCTTTTTAAATAGTTAAATAAGTTAAGAATGCAGTTATTGGATGCTGTGTAGTGCTACACCTCGGGAGCAATCACACTGTGCAGAGTATTTGGCATGAATTTTGTTCATTGCTGGTTTCAGTGTGAACTGTGCTTCAGGAGGGTTTGGTGGGAAATACTTGAGAGTAGTATCACAGTTTGCATCATAAATGTACTTGCATTTCTCTGTTCTAAAACTGGAGAATTGTTTCTAAAAATCTTTGAAAATACAGCAGTCACTAGCAATCATAGCTTCCTTTCTGTGAGAATGTACAGTGACCTTTAATAAATCAATACACAGTACCATCATCTCAGATCTACAATGTTACACATTCTATACTAATAGAACAATTAAAAGGAAGTTTTTTCATTTCAATATTAAGCCAAAAACAACAGCAACATGCTTCTTCTAAGCTTGGGTTTGAGATATCAGGTAACTCCTGGTTGCTTTGGAGAAAATTTTGGTTTAGGACAGGTATCAAATGTTTCACTTGGCATATCCTCTGTCTCTGTTTTTCTGTCTGTCTCGCTCTTTCCTCCTTTTTCTCTTTCTCTGCAGGAAATTCAAGTGATTTATAGATAATTGGAGTCTTCAGCTTGGAGTTTTGTCTTGGGCAGGACTTTTATGCAGGATCCACTTTCCCACCTATTACAAAGAAAAACAATCAAAAATGAAATAATGGATTGTAACTCGATTCTTTCTTTTGGGGGAGTGGTCATTTAATGTCCTAAATGACAAACAACTTCCATAAACAATAAATAACATTAGACTAAAGCACTTTGGCAGGGAAAAAAAGAAAACAACCACCCCAGACCTTGTAAAATCAGACATCTGTAAGCATTCCTAGCAGTCTCTCCCCTGCTTGTTAGCTGGGAATTTTAAATACACAACCAGGACACAGAATTCTTGAACTCTTTATTACAGGTGTCTATGAATGTAAAAACATAACCACTTGAGAGGTAATTCTTTATGAAAAATAGAAGTATCTGTGAACATTTAAACTTAGTGAAAAAATTTAAAATATATTTTGCCAATTAAATTCTATTTTTGTAATTCTAAAGTTGGTAAATAGACAGGCTCTTAAGGGTATAACATGTTAAAATTCCAGGACTCTCTAAGTGAATTTTGTTAAAGATTTGTAATATGTACTGGAAAAAGAAAATTATTCATTAATGTTTTAATAACTGCATTACCCTTGGGGTTGCTATGAAAGCTCCTTCCAACTACATAGATGAAAAAAATATCACCTATGTAATTCTCAGTTATTTGATTATTTAGCAGAATTATTGAAATTTGTGAAATATAACTCTGGGAAGTTTACTGAAATAAGCAGAAAACTGTATGTGAAGTCCTTCTGATCCATACACCTGACAGAGCACCCAGAGGCAATGTAGGTTTGAATAGGTCAGAAAAAATACAATTTAGTGATGAAAATCACCGGATGCCATGGTTTTATGTAAGATATGCAGCAGTAGCTATTGGGACTTCAGTATTGGAAGTCAGCCTATGCTGCTTTAAAAAAAACAGTCATTAGAAATACTTTTCCCAGGTTTTTAATACCTTGGCACGGTCTGTGAAAAATCAAGTGTTGTCGATGTGTGTAATAAGAACTGGTGAGCAGGATGCGAACCAGACGTGCAGGTGAGTGTTCAAGCACACTGGGTTAAGTTCTGTGTGGCTGGCAAGTACTGGGACTGCACCATTCCGGATTATCTCTCTTCTCACTGTGGTGGCTCCTTTACTTTTGAACATTAGCATTTGGGGAGGGATTGCAGCTGCAGAATAGGGCATCGTGGAGCATTGCATGGAATTTGGTTGTTGCACAGCCCTGTGGCACAGCAAGCCCTCCTCAGGCTTGTCAGGAGCGTGCTGGTAGTGCTGTGCTCCATATGTAAGGGGGCACGTAGGTAGGAAGGGGATCCAGCCCTCCCTCTGGGAGTAAGTCACGCTTCTACAAAAGTCAACTTTGTGTCAGAAACTCTCCCAGAACAGGCTGTTCCAGAAATATCAGATGTGTGAGAGAAGCAGTAGCATGATGTCTGCTAAGGACATGTCATTAACATGTTTAGTATAGGGAGCACAGCTCCGAGAACCTGACAGCTTCTGAGGGTGGTCAGAGAGTTCACACTGTTACACCGACGCCTCTCTCTTTTAAGCTTTTATGCAACTCCATTGTCCCTCCTGAGACTGTCTCCCAGGTATCTGGCTGTAGATATGGAATCGGCCCAGTGGATTGAGCCCTTTGCAGCATTTCCCTCCTGCTGTCTCCGTTTGAGGAGCTAAAGGTGTTTCTGCAGGACGTGGCCGTCCTTCCTTTGTTATGGCAGAATCACAGCTGCTTTACAAAATATTTTCTTTGTGGTTTTAATAAGTCATGTTGACTCTTTTAAGGACAGCCTGGTATAGAATGATTACTGTGTCAGGTAGCTGAGTGAATAAACGTTCTCAGTTTGCATCATGTTGAGCACACTAATCCAGATGGATGTTTTAAGTTTTGTTTCTTGCTTGCCAACTGATTTAAGTCTGAGCAAGAGCGGAACAACTTTAGCATAAGGAAAAGCTGAAGAATTGTGGTTTTGAGAGCTTTCTAAAAAGAGGTGCCCTAAAGGGATGAAGTTACAGCGCAGTGGCAGTGAGGAGGTACATGAAACGTTTCTCTATTAGCAGCCTATGATTTAGGTGACAACCATGTCTTCTTTGTCCTGCGTAAGAGGGTTTGCCTCTACCCTTACAGCACAGGCTAAAATCTCTCCAGTTTCTACACATAGACCAGGTGAACTACCCAGCCCTGCAACAGAAAGCTGTATACAGGAGTTGGTATGAAGTGTAGGCAAACTGCTTCTGGGTAGACAAAAGCTAATACATCTCAGATTGTCATATGATAAGCATCTGCATTTGAAGTATTTTATTGCTAGGTTTCAGTATATTCATTCCTATTGTGCTTCCTTGACATTACCCTTTCCATTAAAATTTCCAGCACGTGTTTTCCAGATACAATTCTAGACTGACATTATGACAGGAGGTGGGAAAACTGTTTTATTTAGATTAATATGCAGAATCTTTGTTATTTTTTTAATGGAAGACAAACTTTGGCAAAACTCAGGTGAGTAATACATGCACTTTCCCATCTGTCTTTCCCTATGTGAGCTACTTTAGTGCCTTTTGAAGTCAGATCCACTGAGCGATGTCTGAAAAAAACCAGCTTGGCTTTTAGGTCACCTAGGTGAGCACAGTTCTTTTACAAAAGATGGGGCACAGAAAATTAGAGATGTTTGCATGAAGAGTGGACAAATAGGATAGCTTCTTTATCCCTTTGTGGAACACTTCAGCATCTGATGCTGACACCAGGGATGCTGCTCTGTATCATCACATGTGATGTTTCAGTGTATATACTGTATGCAGGCTTACGTTGTTTAAATCTGCAGTTTGAACTCTCTTCCAGTGTATTCATACTTTGTGTTTAGTAATACAGTCCATCAACTCAGATAGTGATCAGAAAATATTTATGCACTGCCTTCCAATTAGTAGCCTAAATATGGGATTATTCTTTCTACTAAAACCTTTACGGTCTTCTGCACAAACCAAATTTACCCAAGTTTTGCATGAGGGGACAAGAAACAAGCAGAGCCCTACATGTATCCAGTCCTTTGCTTATTCCAGTACAGCCACAACAGCCACGAGCCTTAAAAACACAGAAAGCACGAGGCTGAACTGGCCCCAGCTAGAGAACTGCGGCAGACTGCTGTGTTACTGAGGGGTAACTATGGCAGCAGTGACCTCTTACTATGCTGAATCTGCAGGGAGAGGCTGGATCTTTTGGGAAAATGCACCCTGGTTTAATGCATCAAGCTGTACAATGATATATTGCTGGTTCTGTCCAGTTGGTAGGGTCAGATGATGCACTGAAAGAGTTTCTCATTGCTTTTCTCGTTGCAAAAAATGTTTAACACTTTAAGTATCAAATGACTAAGATCCATGTATTTATTTGCATACCAAAACCAGAAGGCCAGTAATAATCGGAGCACTTGTCTGAGTTGAAAGGCAGAAAAATTCATACCCCTGCTCTGAAGCTAACAGAGCAGAAACTTGAATATGAATCCCTAATTTCTGATGGGGGATAGGTCCAAATTTTGCCAACTTTGTCTGCCTTTGGGAAGAATTTCATGTTATCTGCCACTGGATAATTCACTTCTAAGTATTTATGAGGTCTCAGACATCAGCTTGGTAGCCCAGTAGGCAGGACACTAATGAAGGAAAAGTAGGATTCAGGTCTTTGCAAGAATAATCATGATGTTGGACAGAACAAGGAATAACACACATGCTCTCACACTCTTCCTTTTTTATTCTGATAAGAAAAAAAAAAAATCCCTCATCAATTCTGTTTCATTTTGTCCTTCAGAAACATTTGCCACAGAGGTTGCCCAGTTCTGGTGCATTTCTGTCTTGTAAATCTGCACTTTCTGATAACTCCCACTGTCCAAAAGTTCTTGATGCAGCTTGTCCATCTCCCTGCCCATGCAAAATCGGGTAGATCTTAATGGGCTCTGCCAGTTTGAAGTTATTCACTGCCATAAACTGCCTGGGAGGACCACACATGGAACCACCAGATCCAGTTGTCCTTTCTTTACAAGGCACATGAAGAGTTCCCTTCAGGGAGCTGTTCATGGACATTGCAAATAGGTAGGCACAGATCAGCACCCAGAAGTTGACTGAACCCTTCCTTCCGAGAGGCTTGGCTTTGGATTTCCTGCCTTTGGCAAATTTCATCTCCCTTGCGTTGCCCAAGTGTCATTTAACTTCAGCCCCAGTAATATTTTCTACAATACTCTGATGAGCCTGAACATTTTTATCTACAAACTCTGTACCTTACTATTAATGATCTGCAAAGGCAGGTGAGCCAAGATATTGATTGCCAGTCCCAGTAATGAAGGGGCACCTTGCTATTAACCTCTTTCCAGGGAGAATTATCCGTTTATTTCCAGTCTTTTTATCTTATCTCTTAACCACTTTTAATCCATGGCAGGACTTTATCTTTCACCATATGGTTACTAACTTTCCTTAATAGCCTCTTGCTAAGGACTTTATCATCAAAAGCCTTTTTAAAGTCTAAATAAATTGTATCCACTGTTTCATCTCGGCTCCTCATTTGACTAACTATCTTCCAAGAAATCTCACACATTTACAGAGATAAATGACAAAAGATGAGTTCAGTGGTCCATATCATAAATTCTTTGTCAGATCTTGCATGAAGTCATATTTCTTCTTTTACAGTTTTGCAGCTATCTTTTGTAAGGCTGGACTGTAACATTTCTCTATTTTTTTTTTGAGAATTCTTTCATTTTCCCCAATTCTAAAAAAAAAAACCCCACAGCTTTTTATCTGTTTGGGGGTTTTTAGGAGTAGAACTTATTTTCTGAAACAAGCAACCAATATATCAAATCTAGTTCAGCTGAAAGAAATGACAGACAAAAAATGCAATTAAACAAAGACAAGATTATGAGGAAGCTATTTAAATGTAAGCACAGATGTGTAGAGGTTTAAGAATCTTCAGAAAGCTGCAGTTCTACGCAGTTCTCTAGTGAGGAATCCTCAGACAAGGGCTGGCATCCCTTCTTAAAGCACAGTAAGTGCATGAATAGCTGGGTGAAAATTTACTACCAAGTATTACTCAGGGAACGATGAAGTCTAAACATTGATTGCCATCCAAGGGCTCAGTCATTCATTACTGTTGTGTTTAGCAAATGAATTCCTGTTCAAACTGCATATTCCTATCTGGTTTTCTCCAAAACACAAGTTCCCTATTTCAGAATTTGTCCAAAACCATCTTGCTGTTCATCAGTCTTTTCTGTAAATAGCAATCCACCTTTGTGACATGAATGCAACACATCAATGCTAAGTCACAGAGTGAACTGAGGTTTAGGAGCACTCCGTTACTAGAAGTGTGATATGTCACACCACATCAAAGTGGTGCTGCAATCGTCTCCCAGATGACAAAAGGAAAAATGAACCTAATCCTTGATTACTTAGAGTCAGTGTCTTTCATAGAGAGCCTAGTGAACTGTATTTTTATCGATGACTTGAAACATAATGCATTCCAGCTTTGTGGGACTGAAGTGGGAAAATACTGCAGAGAACCATCCACAGCACATTCTGTGACCCAAGTGAAAATGGTTAAGATCAATCTCAATTGGCCTCAGCTGGACACTAAAACACGGGGACCACACTGACCACTAGAGTATATGGACCTTAATCTGTGAGGGATTCGTAGGTAATAAAGGCTTTGAATTGAACTCAGAATCTGAGGGGATGCTGTGGGACAGCTGTGAGGGGCCTACAGCAGGTGGTGTGGTTACAGAAAGGATATGTTTGCTAATTTCCATGTGGATTTATAGTATGCCCTAATTTAAAATAAGTGAGTTACGAAAAAAAATCCATTTGGAAAGTCACAAAAATACCAGAAGTGTTGCATGGTAAAACAGGCTGCAGCCCCTTTGCTGGACTTGGAAAGAGGATGCCAGGGGGACACTCTCCTCTTACCATGCTCTGGGCCTGTGGCAATGATTACACTAAATCCCTTGGGTTTTACTTGGAAACTATCAGAAAGTGCCTTTCCAGACAGAAATTCCAAACACATGTATTTACACAGGTAAGGTCTTATCTCTAAAGCAAGACTGATTTCTTTCCAAAGCAGAGCTATTTACCATTTGGGGTAAATATTGGTATTTTTAGACTGTCTTATAAAGGCTGATCTTATCCTCTTGAGAATAGGTCAGCATGCCTTAAATTTGGCCCCAAGTTATTAGAGCTGGTTCGACTGTCAGGTGTACATTTCATCTGAAATAGATCTCTCCAATTGGAAAATCCTTCCAGATCTGTGCTGTGGCATTGTTTCCTCATGCTTCAGTGGGAAAAACACCATTCAATGCATCATCATCATCCTCCTCCTCATCACCCCCACCATCCCCCTGGTACGCTCTCAGTTGCTTTCCTGATGCCTTTTGAAATCTGGAAGAACTGATGCACTAGATTTTAGGATGCATTAGCATTCGGGATTTATTTTTATTTCAAGAACTTTATTTCAACTCCTTGCAGCACAATTGGGAGTGAAGCACTGGGCCTGTCCTGGACGTGGCCCTTAAATGATTTTTGGTATACTGCTGGTGTTAGATTTTTAATAAAGATGATTCCCCAGAACAAGTATTTTACCTGTCATTTTCCAGCTTTCCAACTAGTGGCTCTGCTTTTCTAATTTTTGAGTGGAAATATAATCTACTTTGAGATAGCCAAATAAGGATCTCCCCAAAATGAGCAGCTACCTCTGGAAGTATCCTCAGTCTCCCTTCCATAGCCAGGTTGTTTTCAGAATCCAGTGACTCTCCCACAGCCTGTATCTGCTTGTTTATTTAATTTAGGCTTCTCCTGGCTGTTTTATTTGTTACCTTTCCAGTAATTTTCTTCAGAATATTTAGTATGTTCAGTAGAAATTTTTTAATTTTTGTGTTTGCAGTCTTTGTGTTTTCCAGCCTACTTTTCATCTTATATCTTCCTTCTTTGCCACCCCATTTATTTTCTTCCTTGTGCTTCCCGTTTTTAGCCTTGGGAACGCAAATCTTCTTTGACTCTTTCACATTCTTAAGCCTCCATGCTGATTCTATGGATTTTAATTTCCGAGCTTCAAGCAGGGAGTTTCTAAGTTACTTCCTCTTTTAAAAAAAGTCTGCTTCTTGAAGTTTAGTATCCCAGAGAGTATGGCTTCATGTGTTTCTCTCCTGCAATGAAGCTGGAATTATTTACATGGTAACCATTTCTCAGGGGTTCAGACACAATTTTTAGTCCTTGACAGGACTATGTCAAATGTTGTTTACATTAGGATACAGAAAACTCTGTTCTTTACACACTATTTCAGTGCAGCTTTCACTGAACTAATGCAGAGTTATTTTGGCACCAGCCTTACTGCCTTCAGACTCTTTTTCCTCTTCAGCACCACTTCAATGTCACTTCAGTTGCTCTTATTTAGAAGTCAGTACCTCACTCCTGCTATTATCCTTCACGATCTACACTGCTTCTATATCCCTGGGTCCGCATTTTGTGTTATTTCTCTCCTCCAAGCAGTGCCCACGCAAAGCGTTGCACACAGAGCTGCTCCCCCCTCTGCAGCCCGACTTGTCCTCCCTACACAGCTTACGCGTAAAAAGTGTGGTAAGCCTCTGATAATTCTCATCCCCTTATGCTCAAAAAACGCTGGTTTTTTCCTCTCTGTGATACAGTCCAGATCACCCATTTTCACACTCAGCTTTCTTAGGCTGGTTTATAGGCACTTGCGCTTTTATTTCCCAACTATACGATGACCTAGATGAAAATTGTGATCTAGTTAGTTGAAAAACCCTGTAAAGGGTTTTCTTTTCAGCTCAGTCACAAAAGCACTTCCCATAACACTACACCTCACTTTTATTTACCACTGTGCTAGTGTAAAATGTCCTTAAAATAGAATTTAATTTTAAACTGGGTTTAATACTTCTTTATATTGTCAAATTGATTTGAGAAGGCATTTATGTAACTGACAGGTGGATACATAGATTTTTTTTTTTTTTTTAAGGAATCACTTCATTTTGTTGTCTGAAACATATTTGGAGTATATTTTAAACATTCTTTGCACCCAGACATAAAAGCACTGTCCTGATTCCACTGGATATTTTCAAAGCTTACCATAACATATGCATTTTACATCTGCTTCTGTTTCTTTTCAGCTGTAACAGAAGTAGTTTATTCTTGAGTTGTTCAAAACTAGCAAGAAATTATCACCTACCTTCCAAATCAAGGTACTTTTTGGTTTTTTTCAGTTGTGACACACTGTTGCAGCAGTCCTGTACTAGAATGGCCTGCATGGACCTCTAGAAACAAGCACGGTTGTTTTTCAGGATATCTGGCTAAGCCTTTACCCCCTTTTCCATCAGTGCTTGACGTTTTGTTGGTTTTCCTCTTTTTGTCCTTATCACACTTTCTTTACCACAGCTACTTAGCGGCCTCTTCTCTTTTGTGATGTTTATTGGATGCTGTTTTCCTGAGAGGTGAAAATCAAGCTCTGCTTTTTTCACTATTCATTTGAAATAGTGATGTAAGACTAACACTAAATGTGCTATAGCTATGCTGATGCTGGCCTAGGAGTCTTGGTGGTCCAACCCTTTGATAGTGATTTTTAAATCCATTTGTTACATTACTAAAGATGTTTTTAGCTGGCATCACTCAACTGCAAGTGTTAATATTCTACTCCATCACATCTTTCAAAAGGCATTAATTGATTCAGCCTCACTGTAAAACTGTGACAAGGTTCCTTCACAGATGGGGGAGTTTAAATTTGTGGGAGTGTAACCATGACTAACTCAGACAGTAGGTCAATGTCAGAGCCAGGATCTCTTGCTAAACCAGCCAGACTAGAGGAAGATCAAGCCTCTATTTTTGTACATGGTATTCTGGGAAATGGCAATACAGATGAATTTTGGAGCCGGTGTTTACCTGTGGATGCATGTCTGCATTTCTGTATGTTATCAATTGCACACTTCTCTGTGTACTCACTATACCTGCACACGGCATAGATGAAAAGACCCCTTTCTTGGTGCTCTTTGCTCTCTTTGTGTGTCTCTTCATCAGGAGTTGCCTCTGTTGTTCCTCTGAGTGTTGCCAGAGACGCAGTGCCCTCCTTGCTGCAAGATCTGCATAAAGAGTTCAGATGAAGCAGGAGCTGGTGGTGTTGTTGCCCTCTGTACTTCTCTTTAGGAGGAGGAATATTCCATCACCGCACAGCGGTGACAGTACTGGAACTCCAGTTCTGGTATTGCTTCTATTCATGTGTCAAATGTTTTGGTTTAGTAAGGCACTCCAGCATGGAGGGAGAAGGAAGGCACCCCTGTTCAGATGCCAAGCAGGAGTCCAGTGCAGAGCACGCCCACTGACTGCTGCAGCACAGCTCTTCCTCCCTCCGGCCCAGACAATTGCTTTTAATGTCTGGATTCTGCATGCAATGCCAATGTGTTCATGGTCTTGCTCTCAGTCTCAGTTCATTTCTTGAGGGAGCAACAGGACAAATCCTTTGATAACTTGTTTCCTGGTTAGAAGCCTTTACCTGCTTTCCCGGAGTGCCTCCTGTGACTGGGAACCTTTGTAGTCAGCTCTTCCAGCTGTTTGCCTAAATGGTCTTTAGGGAGACTAAAAGCAGTGAACCAGGAATAGCAACATCTGACTTCAGCCAGGTCCCACGGGAATTTAGTTATTATTCACTGGATTGGACTGGCAGCATACCTTATACAGGTACCTGCCAAAGGCTGCGTGCCCTGAACCTTCACTAACAGCTCTCACTGTCTCACAAGTGCTCCTGGCAGAAATGGGGCACGGGGTGACATGTTTGCTGAAATTAATACTGGGCTCCATACCTTCACATACCAATAGTACTCACAATGTTTGGATGAAAGATTGCTCAGATTAAAGTCTTGATAGTGATTTTGCCATTTAGTGATCATGTGTTGCTGTGTTCACTACAAGCATAAATCCTGTCTTGTAGACAGCAGGGAAACTAATGAGCTTTGCCCATATTCTGGCATCATTACAAGGGGTTCCAGCAGAGAAAAATGGAGTTTGGTTAAAAAGGGGAAAAGAAACGTGAATTTTAAAGGAAATGGGGAGAGGGGACCTCAGGACTGTGTATATGAGAGTGCACTTTGTTAATTTAAGGAAAGCTTGATATAACCAGGTTTTGGGTTTGCCCTAGTCCACTTTTTTTTAATACTGCATGTTTGGCAAAAGTTTAGGGTCATGTTTTTCATTTATAAACTTGAACTCATTAGTCTGTTTCTATTTAAACTTAAATAGAAGAGCTAATTTTTCATGCAGGCCTTCATCTCAAGAATATCTTGCTGGTCATATAGAAAAATGTTTTGGCATTATTTTGGTGTATCCTCAGGTTGAGGATATCCTCAATCTATTTGATTGAGACTGTAATTTGCTCTTTCAAGAACACTCCACATCTAATTTTAGCCTTAGCACCATAGTGTACTTTGAGGTGTAAATCTGTCAGGTATCCAAGCACAGCAGGTTACTTCGACAGTTTAAACCCAGTTCTCCCCAGTCAGCCTTATGAATAATAAAAAGCAGAATGGCCAATTCCAGTTCTCTACATGTAAAGGCAATGACGTAACAGAAAGGACTGGAGGAGAAATCAGAACTGAACTCTGAGCAAAGGGAGTCTAATGGTTTCTTCTCTCCAGAAGAGTATTCTAAAGTAAATAAATTAGTATTTTCCAAGACTTTTTATTGTAAAGAATTTCCAGCCTGAGAGATTTCACTGCAGCACTGAATGAGAGGTGTTGGGTTTCTTTGCATCTTCTTGAAGAGCAAAAAGAATTTATAAATCAGACTTCGGGGAATTGTTATCTCACAGCTTCTTCTAACAAACACAACAATTTGTTTTAAAGGCTTTCACCAAAGATGTCATAAGTGGTAATCCCCATGTTGTAAGTGGGTACTTAATGTGATTTAACTTAATGCTGATGATGCAAAGCTATTCTCCCCCAAAGCCCATTAAGAACATCCAATTTTCTGGTAGACTAACACTCCTGCTTACTATCGTAGAGATAAGTGACTGTTTAACAAGGACAATAAGGAATACTTTCAAACCAAGGCTGCAAAACTGAGTGGCCACAGAACCGTTCTTTGTGAAAGTTCAGACTTTGAATGTAAATGTCACAAGCTGAGTTTTTTCTTTTTAGGAGCAGTTCAAATTTCTGTATGTACAGACATGTACATACAGGCACTTTGCAGCATCTTAATGGGTGCACTGGTGAATATAATTATTTATGCTATCAGTAGGCATGGTCGAGTAAGAAAAAGGCCAGTGCAAGCTATTGGTGTAAATTAAGTAAAGAAATGGATAAATAATGAGTTTTATTTCACGTCTCTCTAAAGTGCAGATAATTCTAACAGTTTATCCAAGCTAATGCTTCTTACACCACATGCTTTTTGTGGATTCCGTACATGCAGAACAGCACAAAAGGAAATGTCTCTGGCATCGTTAACAAACCATGCTAACAGTAATATTTGAAAAGCTTCAGGATGCAAAGTAGAAGTGAAGGCAAACTTTTCAGGAGCTTAAGACTGCTCACTTGGGTCTAATATAGACTTAGCACTTTGCAGGTCAGTGGCTCTGCTATTTGTCTCTGACCTAACAGATCTGGAGTTCTTCACATCAAAACCAAGTCTTGCTGAGCTGAGATCAAACGTGTTAAGGTAAGGATCTTGCCAGTGATTTATCGTGCCAGGGAGGGTGATCAGGCCATAAGGGGCCACTGCAAATGAAGCTGACATTCCAGCAATTTCTCATGTGTAGTTATAAGGTAATTTTCTCAGGCAGAGCTTTTAAGTCAAAATAAATTTGCTCATTGTATTTTTCTGTGTTGTCTATAATGTCTGAAATCCTAGGAGGAATATTTATTTATGCAGCACAGCTAATTTCTAAGTAAGAACTGGTGATGAACATTTAAAATGGCAGTTACGTACAAAGCAGATTAAATTCTTCCAAATGGCAGAGCATGTTTCCCATGTACAGATAAATAGCTCACACTGTTTTCTGTCACACATAAGGAGCACACAAGACTTGCAGTGCACAAACAATGCAAAACACAGGAGAACTACACAGAGTAATATGAGTATTGTTTGTACAAACCCCTCCTCAATCCCACCATTTCAAATGAGTGCTTGTGGAAGGGTTTCCAGGATCAAGTTCTTAATAGCCACAACTTCATTAAAGCCCAGTGACAGCCCAATAATTGATTATGTAAACAAATACTCCTCCTCCCCACTCTCGATTTAGCGGATTTTTAAAAATCTTGCATTATTTGACTTTTTAAGGTGCAATAAGTGACTTCAAGGATCATACTCCATAAAAACCACTGCCATTATTACCCAACTCATCCAGTGATGGCTTGTCTTTGTAATTAGTGAAAACAGAAAGCACAGTTATATTTTTTGTCATCCTGGTTTCACAAGCAATGTTTTCTGATGCAGTTAAAGAGAGCAAACGTTCTTCTCCAGCAATTAAAGAGTCCCACTGTTGAAAGGATAAGTAAAGCTTGGGAGCTTAGTTTCTAAGGAATACATGAAATATTACCTGAGCTATGTTATTGCTCCTACATTGTTCTACTAACAGCAGACAAATTCTTCATTAACTGAAAAAAGTAGAAATTACTTTGAGGAAAGCCTTTATGTGCTGCAACGAAAGTTTCTTCCCACAGGTTTAATAAGGCAGCCAAAAGGAGTAAAATGTTTGTGGTGGGTATAGTTCAACAGACAATACAATCTGAAGTTTCTTCTCTTTAGATTAATTTTCTTGAACAAGCGGGCACAAAATAATCCCTTTAATGAGACTGAATTGAAATAACGGATGCTGTATCAGCATGTGGCACAGTGAGAAACTAAAATAGAAAAGGGTATCATCACAGTTTGGCAGCCTGGGTTTTGTGCAGGAAATACTTGGGGGGAGGAGGAAAGTAAGCACGCTACTGCATGTTGTTAAGACTTATTTAATCTTCTTAACTAATTACTCACACTTCCTAATTCAAAATCATACAAACAAAAATGTTTAGATAAGCCGGGAGTTTTTTCAAATGGGTACCCCCTACAGCTCAGAAAACAAACATGACAGGTTTCCCCTGTCTGATGTGCTGCCATTTGCAGAAGAACAGACCCAACTCCCAGAAAGACAGAAGACTAATTAAGACAGGAAGACAGGCAGGTCAAACATTTGGTGTGAGGGATGTGGGACATAGGGGAGAAAAAATCATGTTACATTCCACTTTCACAGCAGACTGACGGGAGGCTTCAAGCCCTTTCTCTGATTCCATTTGCTGCTCAGAGACCCTGGATTCCTCCAGTTTCTCCTCCCATCACACCCCTTTCCTAGCATACCATTCCCTAAACCTCTTCTCTCTGTGAGTTGGCTCAGTGGGGGACTTGCCCTATCTGCCTTTATGCACCTGAACAACATCCAGGTGAGCAGAACAGGGCAGCAGCCCCTGCAGACAGGCCCTGCTTTGCTCTCTCCTCCCACCTCTCTGGGACTGAAAAGAGACTGAGCTCCTGCCACCATTAGGGCTTGATCATGGGAATCCTCCTTCAGCTCATGTCGTCTACTCTGAAGCCTGAGACTGACACAGGCTGAAATGTCACTGCACCTTGATGTATTCACCTCTTTCAAACACTTGGCTTTTGATCCAAAATCCACTGCTATGAAGCACTGGCTTTAACTTTGGTGGAGTTGACTCAGGCCTTGCTACTTGGGATTTACACCCAGAGAAAGCAAACTCCCAGGTCTTCTCATCAGCCACCTACCCTCGGCACAGGACTGGGCTTGCACAAACAGAACTGTACCAGAGCTGGCTGCACTGCTGCACTGACACTGAAACCAGAGCAGCCCCACTTACTTCCTGGGCATTTTATTTCCATTTCCACATTTTTGATCCTCCTGCTGTACTGTGTTCGTGAAGGTTTAAAATTCTCCAGCCTTCTCAGTAAACTCATAAGTTTGCAGTCTAGATTTCTTGCATACAATTTGAAGCTTGAGTTTATGAAGGAAAGCCCCATTTATGGTACACCAAATCCAAAAGCCATGACATTCTCCATCAGGCTCTGAGGTCCAAACAGTTTAAAAAAGAACAAGTATGCCACAGCACACAGAACTTTAGAACAGAGCTCTTTTTCCTTTTCAATTTTTTTCTTTGGCTTTTTTTCTTCCTTTTTTTTTTTAAATTTTTACAGTGTCGGGGGTGTGAGTAAGTAGAGAGGAGGACAACCCAGGAGCCAAAGAGGAAAAAGAAAAATCAACATATTCTGGTTTTGTTTGGCCTTTCAGACCTCACAGGCTCTAGAGCATGTGTCAAGTTTCCAGTGAAATAGCTTTGTTTCCCAGTACAAACATCCCTCTGGAGGCTGTTGCCACTGATTCCTTTTCCTCGACTGGGGCCTGATTCAGCTCCCACTGAAACCAGATGGATTTTTCCTTTTGTTCTACTCTGGACCTTTTGGACCTCTTGTAGCTGAAAACCAGCTTTGCCCATGGGAGCTTGCTTGCCTGAATTAAATTTGGTGCAAAGTTGTTCTCGCACAGTCCACTGTTACTCTCATGCAATTGCAGTTCCTCCACAGCTGTAAGGCATCTCACCAAAGAACCCAAATCTGGGTAACTCCTAAGGATGATTCTGCTCTGGGGCAATGAATGACATGAGACCCACCTGGGCTGGGGTGCTGGGCCAGCCAGGCTGCCTCGGCTCCTGCAGGGGTACCCGCTGAAAGCAGCACAGCCGCTGGCGCTGCCCACAGAGGCTCAGTCCTGGCTCAGAAGCAGAATTCTGCACTGACTGTGCTTGGGGAGGTTGGCCTTGAAGCCCATTACTCACCCTTTGTGAACTGCCAGCAAGAAGCTGTGACTCTTGCTGGTCACCTGAACAATCCTCTTAAAAATGGAATTAAATGGCACTGCTGAGCCATCAGCGGTCGTTCAGCCAGCAGACTGCTGGCATTGGCTTTTGGTTTCCTAGTGCCTTCTTTTAAACCAGGTTTTCGCTGATTCCATAGCCAGCTGTTGGTTTCCAGTCACTCCCAGGAGTGCCTCACAACACACTCTAGAATGTGAGAGATTTGCTGTATCAAGACAGCCATAAAAGTGAAGGAAAACAAGGCCTGTGAAAATAAACAAGCTGCACCTCTGATTGGCAATCCCACCTAGTTAATTCCCTTACAATCGTACTAATCATTAGGACTCTCGAAATGTTTCCCAAGGAGAGGAAATGAAGTTGCTGAGATGGGAAAGGATATGAAATTTCCTGACCAGACTGAGGCACAGGTGCCCGGTATCTGGGATGTTATGCAGTATTTACCAAGGGAAATGCTGCTGCTGGATTTTTTGCATGCCTCTAAAATTGTTGTCCGTCCCCCCTCAAAAAAGAAGTGCCATTATGTACTTCCTAATGCCTGCAGCTCTGAGAAGATGCTGAGGGCCAAGCAGCTGTGATTCTCTTATAAAGTACTTTGGCATCTGATGCCCCCTCCCCCATCCCAGCAGATTTAGTGTCAAAAGCTCTCTAAGGAAAAAGCCACATATGAAAAAAAGATCTTTGATGGAATGAAACTATAACCAGCTACTAAATCAATTGAGTTAGGAAATTCCCATTCCTTCCTCCATTCATCCAGAACCAAATCTCCTGTGGGAAGCCATTATTATTTGGATGTTAAAATCCTCTTCCTGTACCAAAAAACATTTCTGGAGCTGCAACAGCACAAAAACCTTGTTTATTAAATCCATGGGAAAATAATTCCACCTCCAAAGAGCTGAATGCTGGGCCACTGTCTGTCCACTGCCTGAAGTTCTTAGTTAAACAGCTGGGGAGCCTGAAGAAAATGTCTCATGACATCATCACTAAGCAATATAGAATTAAGAATGTAGATCATCATTTCACTCACACATCATTTGAGAACATTTTCAAGAAAGGAAATGAAAAGTTACATTGTTGCCACCTGTGTTGATTACTCTTATGAATTAAAAGAGCCCCAAATCTTTTTTTTTCCCTGCATGTTTTAAGGAAAAACAATACAAAAAAGAGAGGCAGTGAGCATGCAGGAATCCCCAGTGAATGTAAAAATCAGTTCCATTTCCCAAATCCAGGGCTAGACCCTGGCTCAAGAGCAGAGGGGATCTGAAGTGCCATGAAACTAAAGTTCCTTCAACTAAGAGCTGCAAAGGAGGTACCAGTTCTGTGCATTATTTAATTAACTATATTTATACACACACTCATAAAGATAGTTGTTTAGTACTTCCTTGCTGGTAAATAGTGACAAAACCACAAAATACACTGTTCTAAATTTTGCTATTGCTGCACTGCAGATCGGACTGTCCAGCCTGGGTTTGTCCACATCCCTTCCTCTTTGAATACTTATCACTCCAACTACCTGCATGGTTTAAAATTAAGTTGCTAATTATTACTAAGCCAGCTGGCATGGATGGCTACTGAAACAAGAGATTGTAGTTGTTTATTTGTAAAGCTAAATTTGCTTTGTGTTATGCTAAATACATTTACTCTTGGCTTGATTTCAAAACTGATGAGCATCCAAAATGCTATTGAACTCAGTGTGTAATGCTTGTGAAAGGCAGGTGTTGTGCAAAATGCAATGTATGATTTTCTTCCAACTACATGTCAGCAGTTTCAAAGTAACTTAGAATTTTTACGTGGTAACTTTGGAGTTTACTTTTCCTTTGTATACTTTTCGGTAGGATGAGGTATCTCCAAGGCTCTGAACAGTCACTTGACCTGTAGGATGGGTCAGATTGCTTTCTGGGTCAGCCCTGTGGAACTCTGTCAACAGAGGCTATATAGAATTAGCCACAGGTGGGATTTGAACCTAGTGAAGACATGGTGGGACCATTATCTTGCAAAGTTCTAGCAAAAGATCTATGAGAACATGTGTGTATCAGCAAGAGGTTATTGTCAGTACTAGGACGGATGTGACTGTTCTCTTTAGGAAAATCCATGCCCTCTTCATCTTTCATTTGGAAAGGAACAGAAATTGCCCAGAGAGCTGTGTGAAGAGATCTCATGACAATGGTGACACTCCAAGGGGCATCACGTTCACAGGGGCAACTGGGAGCTTCCACCCAGGCCTGTCACCTTGCACTGTTTGGAACAGCCCCTGCCACGCCCCTCAGCCCCTGCAGCCCCAGCTCCCCTGCTCTGCTGCCCTTTGGCATCGCTGGGGAAAAAACATCTTTGGTTTCCTCCTTTGCCCACTGCACACCCACCGCAGCCAGACTCCTCCCTTCCAGGAGGGCTTGGCTGCTTTGCCAGTTGGGTTTGCTCTTGGCTGAATCGCTGCACTGACAGGGACACCTCAGTACAGCAGCAAAGCTGCCTTTTATCTTCTTGCTCTGATGTTACTGCCATTACTGCCTCTACTGAGAGTAAATGGCAAACAAAATGTTTGTGTACTCCAAGATTTTTCAAGTGCTCCCTTCTTCCCTTTGCCTTTTGGCACAATGCTATTGATAGCACCCAACAGGCCAGATCATTTAACTACCACAATACCACATAGCAAATGCATGACACAGTATAGACTTTTTCGTCTCCCCACTGCATATCACAAAAGGTAACACTAGGACTCAAAAACAAATTACCTCAGTAACTCCTGGAAAACTCAAGTGGTTAATCAGTTACCTTTTATTTACATATATATGCTTAATGCTGAATTAAGTTGTAAAAACCAAAGGCTGATTTATAGCCCCAGTCAGCCTTAATTAACATTGATTCCAGGGGAATAGTAAATGTGAATAGCCTTCACAATTGAGGTTGAACAATGAACTCACTGGGTGTTGTCCAATTTGTAGCATGATTTACATGGAAGCAAGCCCTTCTTTTTCTAGGGTTACCCCTTTTTTATCTGGTGTTTAGGATGGGTTATATATAATCCATAGATAGGAACATTTGCTGTCAAATATTCTCCTTGATTTAGAGTTAGCCTTTACCATGGTCACTATAAATAAGGGAGAAAAAAACCCAATTTGAGGCTTTGCAGGGATTCCTTTTTCTTGCAATGTGTCATCGCTTCTCCATTTCATGGCATTTTTACGAAGTGGCCATAATGAAAGTCAGATTAAATGTACAGGATATATACGTTTAATCAACAGCCATTGGAGTCAGTAGTGCTGCAAGAGTTATAAAAGCCCCTGTGAATGCAAATTTATTGCAAAAGAATCTGCGTCTCGGTGGTAGGAATATCTGCTGAATGGTACTACCTGACACAGAACACCTAAAACTTTCAAAAGTGAATTATTTAAGTGTAAGGCTTTGCTTGTAAAGCCGCCAGCTGCTGGATTTCAAGACTTGAAACTGTTCCAAAACATGGGACTAGGTACTTTATTTGTGCACTAGAGTAAATACTCTGATTTTACTGCCAATTTAAATGTGCTCAGTTTACAGTAATGAGCTTGTATAGGCAATACCTTGTTTATAGAAAGTGGAAGAGGAAGAAACTAACATTAACCATTAACAGTAGCAATTTCTCTTGCTTTCAGCTCTAACTTTATGCCAAATAGATCCTTCCCATGTCCTATCTGAAATATTTACTATTACTGTTCTTTTTCTAAGTCAGTGGGATAAACGGAGCATTCAATAAAATCATACAGCTTTTCCTTCCAGCCAGCTTGAAACGCAGCACTCTTTTTTTAATTCCAAGGCACTATTTCTCATTTCTATGGTGAAACATATTTCAAGAACAAATATATGTCCTGTGTACCAGCAAACCTGATGATACGTGTTAATCACAGAAGAATGGAGTTAACATTTTTAAATCCATTTTAAAAAGAACAGACCACTTCTCTAAGGGAAGTGCACTGAATTGTGGCTGCCACAATTTCTCAAGTTCTTGTGCTCAACCAAACTGCTTTCTTCTTTCAATGCAGCTCACACGAGAAGCCCATGTGTTTATGTACATCCTGTCACCTTAAACAAACATGCTTACATCTTCTCTGGCCATCTGCTCTTGAAGCTGGAAGCTTTTCTCCCTTCCCCTCCCTCCTCAGCACCCCCTGACACACTCACTGGGTGCAGAGTTAACCCTGAGAAAACTCAGTGGAGAGCATGAAGCAAATTCCTTCTTCCACACAGGTCACAGGTCTCAGTGCTTCTTTGCTTCATGTATAGTCTAAAAGTGACAATGATACACCAGAGGATTTTGGCTTATGGCATTGGTCACTAGAGGTTGTACTGGTGATTCCTTCACTATCTCATTTTGGGTGAGCTCCAGAATGTCCTAACAGGGACCAGTACCTTGGTTGCTGAACAGTGTCATCACCCACACAGTCTGAGGAGCTCACAGTCCAAGCACACAAACAGGCTCGGGATAAATAGGGCATGCAGGGAAAGCAATGGTCGTGGTGTGGTAGGTCCCGAGTTCAGCAACCTCTGAAAACCTAAACGGAGGGGGCAAGGGGGAGTGAAGAAAGGACAGACTCTGGAATGGGCACACAGCAAAGAGGCTGAAGTTTGAGGCATAGGGAAGATGAGGAAACACACCAGAAACACATCCATAATAGCAAAAGCACCTGGAATTGTTGGTTTCTGTGTACAGTTCTATTGCCAGGGTCTTTTCCCAGGCAGGCACAGGTTCCTCCCACACAAGGGCACAGTGAGCAGGACACGGTGAGCTCTGGAGCAGGAGCCGTGACACTGCAGTTACTGTAGCACCGAGCCTGAGCTAAAAAGCCCTGCTGGGAGACGAGCACAGCTACAGGACTTCCATTTGGCTTGGAGAATAGATTTGAGCAAGCTCATGTCTGGTAACTGAAAACTCTACAGATGTACTTTTGCCTTGATATGTATAAAGATGGGCCAGTTTCTCTCACCTGTGTATCTCTGATTGGAACTGAGACTCCTCAAGCTTTCAAAGGGTCCCTGTCTTCATAAGCACAGCCCTGTATGCAAAAAACCCCAACAAAACAGGTGGTGAACATTCTTTCTCTCTGCACCTGAACTCCTGCTTTCAGTGGAGTCAGGGGTAAATTTCTTGTGTAGTTCAACGAGGCCAGGACATTCTCTTACACATTTAAAGTGGTATTTCATGGAATCCAATAAAAGTACATTGATAGCTGGACTCCAAGGAACCCAAATGTTGCCTGGACTTTCTGAACACTTTCTTTCTTAAAAAGATTAAAAAGACAGAAAGAGTCTGAATACCTGGAAAACTTTTCTGTTAGTAATTTTCATGTAGTGATTTCATTAATACTTGCTAATAAATAATTGCATTTTGTTCTTAATTCAGTAGAATTCAACTGACAGGTATGCAGCTACCAGTAAAAATCTACTTTAAATAAACTCGTTTGTCATTACCTTTCCCAAGACAGCTGTTGTCAGCACCATTACCATTTAAATTTGTTTTGCCCCTGACAATTAAAATGATATCAACACTGAGAGAATGTAACAATTTCCATTGTTCCTAGCAGATAAGCAAGTTAATTTTGTGCTGCAAGCCGTCACTGTAGCCATAATTAACTGACTGTGTATTGAAGAACTGTGATGTTTGAGATTATTCAGCCTTGACTGGGATGTATCAGTGACTAAATGTTTACTTACTGAACTGAGTGATTACTCCAAATCCTTGTCTTGTCTCCAGCAGTTTCAAGGCTTTTTCTCTGATACAGGTATTTCTTTTTTTAGTTTATTTGTTACAGATTTTGAACCAAATTTGAACATCAACCAATGTTTAGACTTTGATGTTGCTTCTATAATGACACTGCTATAAGAATACAGAAAGACATCTGGGGCTGACCTCAGCCTGAACTCTTGAAAACTGTAATTTTCACATGCAAAAATAGGCTTCAGTTCTTTTGTGTTAGAATCTGCAGCTTTTCTCATGAGTTTGTTGTTATATACGTTACCGTTTGTTCATGCAGGAGACCTGATGACTTTTCTTCCTTTTCTAGATTTTCATCAATAATGAGTGGCAGAATTCTGAAAGTGGAAGAATATTCCCAGTATATAATCCAGCAACAGGAGAACAAATCTGTGACATTCAGGAAGCTGACAAGGTAATGTATCCCATGAATAGCTATATGTTTAATGTATAAATTAAATGTATAACAGATAATAGAAATATATAAATAGATCAAAGCAACCAGTCCAGAAAGCACTGTTGGACAGTTCTTTTATTAATCGTAGTTCCAAAACCCATCATGTGACTAATGTTGTATAACAGCAAATTCCATAAGCCTGCTTGTGTTACTTACCCGTGTCCTCAATTTTCTTCTTCCTTCTTCCCAGGTTGATACCGACAAGGCAGTGAGGGCAGCTCGGCTGGCTTTTTCCCTTGGTTCTGTTTGGAGGAGAATGGATGCCTCGGAAAGAGGCCATCTTTTGGATAAGTTGGCAGACTTGGTTGAAAGGGACAGGGCAATTCTTGCTGTAAGTGGCACATAAAAATTAGTAGTCAAATCAGTTGACAGTTTTACATTCTGAGAGCCAATTCATTCACGAACGGGTTGATATGAATTGTGTAAAAAGCACATGCAGCTCCCTGGCTGAAATGGCTCTGTCCACTCACACTGTGATGCAAAACCTATAAAAGCCAACGAGGGGCTTCCAGTGGGCTCAGCTCAGCTTTAAATTGGACACACAAAGGCAGGGGTGTGCACAGAGCCGAGCCTGCCATGCACACTTGTAACTCTCCTAGGGTAAGAAATGGCAGCTGGGGACCATTTGTGCAGACGGGAAGGGCAGGGCAGGTGAGGTGCTTGGGGACACTCAGCCGGTGACAGAAACACGGGTGCAGCTCCATTGGCTCCCGGATGAAGCCATCGCAACGGTGGCATTGTTAATGTTGTTTTCCGCATGTCAAGTGCTTTGAACTAAGCCCGTGAACATCTTAATTCCAGCTTTGTCAACACTTAAATCATCTTACCGCTGGCGGTTACTGTAAAATCACCATGGGGAGAAGGAAGTGCACAGCAAATCAAGTTTACTCTGCCTGTCATTTAATTTTTATTTCTGGAGCCAAGTTCTTTACTGAGCTGCACTGCAGGCAGTGCCATTAATTGCTCTTGGGGATATAAGTCAGTGCAGAATTAGGCCTCCATTCTTCTCTATAGAAACTCATTTGATGGTTGGTGTGTTACACATGGGCGTCCTTTGCCCATTCTTAATGATTTCTATTAGACAGCTATTGAGAATGAGTTAAGCTACTCAACATCTTAGGATATTTTATTGGATTTTTTTTGCTAAATGATCTTAGGAACCCCTAAGAGGATAGCTTATAAGATACTTTTAAAAATAGGAATATTAACTAAAAAATAAAGACATTAGCTTGTTAATTTATGAGCTTCCCTAGAGGAAAGTTTGTTTATTTGATGGCAATAAATAAACTGGCTGTACAGTATAGATATCTCAGACCTCAGCAGGAGTCTTGGCAACCATATAGAGAAATTTTTATATTCACATCAATTATCTAAAGAGGGATGTGTCCATTCTTCTCTTTATGGATTCAGATCATTAATACAGGGTTACAAGGAGCCCCTTCTCAGCTGTTATCATTAACATAACAGAACCCAGTTTGACAGGCATTTTTATCTTGGCTCCTGATTAAAGCGATTCAGCATCTATAGATCTGGACCAAACACAGTGGCTATTAGGTTCAAAGTACACAAAGGCACATGAACATGCATGTGGATACACACATAAACCCACAAGACAGACAACCAGACAAACACACATAAACACACACATATGTTCTTAAAATCACAGCCATTCCAGAATACTCCAGAAGAAAACAGGTTGGGTTTTTCAAGAAAAATACTTTTTGTTCACATTTGCAAAAAGAAGTAACAAAGGGGATCAGATAATTGTTCTGAACCTTCTGGATTAAAATTACGCCAAGGTGCAACTGATCTGTCTTCATTAAAATCTTTGTCATGGTTCAAGAGCTGTTAAGATGGTAAATACTTAGGTACAATAGTCCAAAAATGTTACTATACTTACATCTCTTAACTTTTTCTTGTCCTGCAGACTATGGAATCACTGAACAGTGGCAAACCGTTCTTGCAAGCTTTCTATGTAGATCTCCAGGGAGTCATAAAAACCCTGAGGTATTACGCTGGCTGGGCAGACAAAATCCATGGAATGACCATTCCTGTAGGTAAGGGGAATTAAAGCACAGCTATGCACCTAAACCTTCTCCTGGCCAGACTAAAGCCTAGCACCTCACAGCTTCAGGGAAGGCAGAGAAGCCTGGGTTGCACCTACAGTGTGTAGTGTGTTGCTGAGGCAGATGTTGGAAAGTCAGCAAGGGCAGGACTAGGAGCCCTGCTCTCGTTCTGTCCCACATTCAAGGAGGACTTGGTTTCTTTTGCATGCATCCATTTGAGAAGGAGATAGCTCAATACCTACATTTAAATATTGATACATGTATAAAAATGGATGAGGTATAAACCTGAAAAATACCTTGGAATGCATGAAAATAGTGTTGAGTGCCTGTTTAAGAAACAGTATCATCTATATATCATCCATATCATCTATATATCATCATATATAGATCTTGTTTGTATATGTCTTCTTACTGCTTATGCAAATAATTTTACCTTGGACTAACAGTAGATCTAACTTAATTTGTACTTTGAGAGCATTCTTAGTGTTACTGTAGAGAACTACATACATATGAGATATATTTTGTTATAGATACTTCTTCAAATTATTCAGTGGGATGAGTTTTATGTTGTATATACGAGATAAACCTTCATGCATGCTAGGAAATTATGTTCTTATTCTTTTGCTAAAAGACATTCGAAAAAATCCTTACCCTTATTTTTATTTAACAAGTCTCTTCCTCCTGCCCCTCCCTCCCAGCTGTTTAACAAATACAGGCTGCATTGTCTGATTCATTTGCAGTCTGGACTAGATGTTCCAAGTACTGTAATTACACAACGAGGCAAAATAGCAGAAAACGATTTTTTGTAGGTGCAGTCATTAAGATAAGTGTACTCATCTTTCACCTGCATAAAATAAATCTCTGGAAAAACATTAAGGAAAATGAACATTCATTACATGGATTCTTTTTGGCTTCATGGCGCACATGTTCATTGCTCGTGCATGTTTATTCCACTTTACCCAGTAAGGCCAGGAGGGCACACTCAGGGGGAAATGCCTGTTGCTGTTGCCCAGCTACTTCCCTGGTGTTTCACTGTGTGAAACAGTGCACTCACTCACTCACCTCTCCGCGGCACAGCACCAAACTACCCAAGTGAGGCAAACAGATAAATGGAAAATGTGCCTCCAAAATTTTCAGAAGGGAAATATGTAACTCTTCTTGCAGTGTTACTCATCTTGGTGTTTCACCCTATTAAAATTGCAGCATGCACTGATCTTCACTTATTATCTATCTTATTTTCACCAAAGAAATGACAACAAGAATATTTCAGATGCAGACATTCCTGCAAGGACTCCAAGTTTTCCACAGTCATTTAGGCTGAGATTCGTAAATCCCAGTTTTGCTGCTTGCACTTCACATTTAATCATACAAAAGTGCAGACCACACCATAAATTCATGTATTCAGCAAATTTCCTGTTCCCTAATCTCTTTCTCCCTGGTCAGTGAATGCCTCCTTCTCACTCTTTAGCCCCACAGGTACACAGAAATTAGGTCAGCCACGAAAAGGCACTGCCACATTAAGGAGAATAAATATTCTCTGCTTATTCTTGGTGTCAAATACCTTATAGGATAAAACTTGATTTTTTTTTCAGTAAGATGGGCTATGCTGGGTGAAAGGAAGGCACATTTTCAGCATGCCTTCCTCCGTGCAAACTTCGTGCTAACAGTTTTCAGTAGTGTAGAATCATAAGTCCATTCACAGATCTTCAGGGGATCAATTAGTTCTTCTTCATTTAACACTTCTCTTCATTCCTCTACTTTCACACCATAAATTCGTCATTCTCACGAAGCTATTTTAGGACAAAGCCAGTGTTAAACAGCAGTGCTCTTTACGTTCACTTACCATCAGCTCACCAAAGATAAACAAGACAACAAAACCAAAAAACCCCCACTGTTAAATCTTGTCTTTCTATTCAGTGTGCTAATAAATCTGAAACCTCACAATCTTCTGTTGTTGCTTTTTTGTTGAGATTTTATTTTCCTGTAAAATAAAAATAGGCAATTGATAGACAAGTAGAAGAAGAAGTGTGGTTTACAGTCACATTCCTTTTGGTCCCAGAGCTACAAAACCTTCAGACTGCCCTTTGCTTGCTCCCATGCGTAAAGCCTTGATGATTTAAATTAAAACAGAATGAGGCTAGGCCAGAAACTGTTAAACTAATAAACTGAATGCAAGCAGAAATGTATCTTTAAAGCCATATATGCTATGATACAGTTTAAAGAACCAATTCAGCTCTCCTCACCCACTTGTTTGCCATGTCCTGCTATATGAGGCATGGGACTGTATTATGGTTGTTATGCAAATAAAATATTCGTGCTGGAGACTCCTGATGGAAATCTGAGCAAACACATCTGTGAAAGACATTGCTGTCCCAAAGTGAGATCCCTGGATAAATGGGACTTGCTTTCTGATTAAAAAATGAAAGTCTTTGGGCCAGGTGCTAAGCAGCTGCAAATTGATCTTGCTCTATTAATATCAGTGAGGACTGAAGAATGTCAGTTTACTTCAGCTGAGTATATTAAAAAAACCCTTTTAACACAAAATTTTAGATTGGATGTGGGATCAGTGTCAGGTCCCTCTCAGGCAGTGTTCTTCTGGCAGCCAGCTAGTAAAGGATAAGAGTAACAATCATCAGCCCCAGCATCTTAGAACAAGGGTCATTAGCATGATTTAAAACCATCCAACATTTAAAAAGTCTCCTGTATAATTTCTAAACACAAGGGGCCTTTCTATGCTCACTGTTTAGAATAATGGAATTAAGCTCATTCAATTCTTTAGCTATTTTGTCATGGTAACAGCTTGTTCTGCATTATGGACAGGGTGGGTCTGAGATCCACCTTTGGCCTGTCCAGAGACATCCAAGGCTTCTGAATAACTTCGAGTCACATATGTTCCCAAAGATATTGTTAGAAAGCAACCTCAAAAATCCCATCTTGACAGAAAATCTGTGGATGATGAACTTTGGAAGTAGGTGTCAAAAAGGGCAGCTGTCTAGAGTGTGGTGGGAGACAGCAGGGAGAGCAGCTCTGCATGGGAGGCACCGCTCTGCGGAAAGAACGTTCTGCCTACGCTGGGCAGAATTAACCACCATTTGTCTGCCTTGGCAAGAGGCTCAGGTTATCTATAACTCTGTGTGATGAAGCACGCAGACATGTGGCAGTGATTATGCAGTGACAATCTAAAGTCAGACAGTGCTAATGTAACTGTGTTACTGTTATGTTGCCACCATCCTTCTGGCTGAGAACCCACCTCTCACAGTACTACCGAGTACAAGCTGGTATTTTTAGCTGACTCCTCTGTGTACCTCTTGAGCACTTAGACAGTTTTGCTTGTTTGTACTTCTCTGTATTTTGAATTCTACTTTGCTTCTGTGGGATCTGATGAATCTTCCTGTAGTCTATGAACCACTGCTAGCATCTGTGAAAGATAACTTGGAAAACCAAACTGATCATCTCAGTCTGTGACACAAATATTCTCATCTCCACTGGGGTGTTGTCAAACATCTGGAGATCAAAACGTCACAATGACATTTTGTCAATGCAGTGCAAACCAACTGATAAACTATTCTCTTCTTCCTTTTCCTGAATCTCTTTTCTTTCTTTCCCTCCCTCATTTCTTCTGTTCTGTCCCTTGTCTTGGTTGCAGACTATTGTTACCTTTCTCATAATTATTCTGTATCTGGCCCCCAGCTGACATATTAGCTACTGTAGCTCAGGTTCTACAGAGCAAATCCTGTAAAGTAGATGGATAGAAATAAGCAGACCTGACAGTAAGTTATTTCTAATCAAATTCAAGTTGAAGTCTTTTCTTAAACCCAAGAAATGTTAAGGATTAACCTGTTTATTGTTACCAGATATATCTGGGAGGATATTGCAGCAGGTTCCCAAAACACACTCTGCATTGTGAAGTCAGGCCCTTCCCCAGTATTGCTCAAGGGTGGCTGCAGCTCTGGACTGAACGGGACGGCCACTTCCCAGCACAGCCTGGGAGGGAAAGCACATACCCTGTCCTGTGTCAGACAGAACAATGGGAGCAAAAGCCCTGTAATCTCACCTCCTCCTCCTCTTACTCCCTTCCGCTGTCTAACCTTTTCTTATCCTGGTAAATCATCTCCTGCCATTAAGCCTAGGTAACCTCATCATTCTTAGCTGAAATTATTTTCCCAAGTTAAAAGATTTGAGTTTTTCTAGATGACCAAGCACTATAGGCCAAGGGGCACATTCAGCTCATGCCTTTAGCACAGCCCTTCCCTCAGCTGTAGCCTCACTGAAAACATCTGACCTAAATTCACAGAGAGTTTGAGTCTGGGCTAGTTTATACAGCTACAAGACTCAATCAAAGGTGCAGTAAATCTACTTAGCACAAATGCAGGCCGAGCACAATAACAAAGCTCCTGGTCAGACAGTACCTTAACTGATCCTTTAACTGGTGCCCACACTTCAGGGCCCTTTGGGGCTCTTGGTTAACTGGGAAGAAACCTGCATGTGTAAGTTCAGGTAAGACCACAGGAAGTACATGATGCTCAGTGACACAAGTCACAAACTTTCCCTCTTCATTCCACATCTAGAGATTGTGGTACATCATTCCATCACTTCACACTGCCTGTGTCCTCGATGGCAGAGGAGTCACCTGAATGTTACTCTATTACCCCACACTGGGTTGTAGATACATCTTTATATTGCTGGGTTCCACTCATGCCTTTCAGGCAATTGCCTTTGTGACTCTTCATTTCTCTCACCCTTAAAGCAGCTAAGGCCAATAAGGGCTTCCATGCTACTGCAATTTTATGTGCAGTACAGCTCTTTGCCAAGGAACAAAGCAGGGTACTTTCTAATGGGAAGACTGCTTCCTTTGTTGTATAGAAAGAACAATTTGGTTGCCCCTAAACCTAGGTTTCCCATGCTGGCTCACTAAAAAACACTTCCATGACTTCTTTATTTCTTTTACTGCCATCAAAGGCTGATCCTTAGAGTTTTTTCCCCTCCCTCTATTTTAGTTTTTTTTTTGTTCTGCCAAGTCAAACTGCACTTGAGAGTAAGCATGCTCATCTGTTTCAGATGGAGATTATTTTACGTTTACAAGACATGAACCCATCGGAGTGTGTGGACAGATCATCCCTGTGAGTATCTCTACTAGTGCTTTCTATTTATTTTCATTTGAACCAGCTCTCTTTAAAGACACATAAAACATGGTCTTCAGCTATGTGTGTTTTCCATTACGAAAAAAGCTGAGCTCATATTGTTGACATATCTTTAACAGCCTCCCTGCAAATGCTTATTTGAACATGCTAATAGGGTTTAGGCTCTGTTATTAGGAGTTAAGTTCTCAAGTCATAGAATTCACATGATTAAAACAAGCAAAGCAAAACACAGTGTTAATATGCTGTCAGTGGTTATGGATGTTCACACAACTTATGGAAAATTGATGCTTTGCTGTGGTAGTCTCTTTATTTATTTAGTTTTTACTGTGATTTATCAGGCTCCTCAGTTCCTGGGAGAATGTGATGTATTTTAATTCCATTCTTTCCTGCTATTTCTTTTACAAGGCTGGAGGAGAAAAGGAAACTCCAGGAGACATATCATTACAATTAACATTGCGTAGCTAATAGAAGACATGAAATGTTTGTTTTATTTGTTGTGAGGGAGAAACACATAATTTCTTCAAATCCAATACTCCCCCTACACCCCAACAGACACCCTCATAATAAAATCTTGCTAAACATTGCATGGGAATTGCACTGAGAGGGTAACTTTTTCAGAAGAGACAGTTAACCAGCTTTGGCAGAAATTTCAATGGGATGCTCACATATAGCTATTAAAATATTGTGTGGAAGTTTTTTGCTTGATAAAACACTGGGGGACTAATCAGGCCATTCTCTGAAATTTTTGTTGATACTGATTTTTATTTTGTTCACATTACCACAAAGCCACTAAACAGAAACACAGAGCAATTCCATTACAAGAGGAGCAAGCATTACTTTAACAATGTTAAGCCCTTTTTTCCCTATTTATATTTGTTGTTATTTCATGTCTTTGTTAAGGGGTGGCTTTTGTGTTTGGCACTCAGCAGAAACCCAGAGAAACATGCAGTGACTCAGAGAGTCAGTGGCTACAGCCATCCTGCAGATACCTACACACTCTCCTAACTTGGTCCTTATGAATGAAAGATGCCACAGCTCTGTCCCCGTTCCTCAGCCAGGCACATGCATAAGCATTTGCTAAATGACAACCCCAATATCTAATCCCAGCGTTGCTGGACACCTTTTATGCTTGTTTCACTGAGCTTAACTGACAGACCTGCTGAAGAAACTTGGCCACAGGCTGAGGATCAAGCCAAAAGCAGGATTTGTTTAGTTCAGATGTGCAAACCTTTGTTCAGGGTACCCAGCCACCTACCACACACGCTCGTTCTTCCCTCAGGTTTGTCCTCCAAAGCCTGAGGATGGCTGTCATATCCATCTGTTCTAACACCACTGCTGATCTGTTCTGTATTTCCTCCATGCTACCAGTCCCAGAGGACAGCCCAGGCTGCTACATGTGCTTTGCCATTGCCTGAGCAAGTCCATTATTCAAAAATTAAATTGAACAGCAAGTCTAACACTGAACTCCTCATCCTCTTTCACATCCCAGCTTCCATCCAAGCGTGTTCTTAGGCAGTGCTGTAGCATAAACAGGGCTATATAGTGCCCTATAAAACTGCTGGGAGCTCTCCTTGCAATGCCATTAGAAGTGCAGGCTGTTAGCACACTGCTGGCCCAACAGCTCCCCTCCCAGGTTTATGTACCGGGGATGGAATTAAAACATCACTTTGTCTCCGGAGTTTATAAACAACAGAGGGAGTAAAAAATTGGGTGTTCGGTGAAGGAAAGACAGTTGTGTATTTTTTCAAGCTAGCCAGGGGCTAGAGAGATGTCTGAGAGTGGCAGCTGATATGCATCAGGCAGCAACACGTTCTGGCCAGTGGCTGACTCTGATATTTTCTATTCTCCTTCTAAAAGAGACTGTTGTATGCATTTGTAAGAGTGACTGTGCAAACACAGTTATTTTATTACTCTGACATTTTCACTAAAATCAGCAGGACTGTCCACTTAACCGGCCAGGATCAGGCCTTGGTGCAAAAGGCTCATTACTTTTATCTTTATTCAAGCATGTTTGTGCATCAAACTAATATAATTCACTACACCATCTGCTGCAGTTCAATGAAGTTATAATGAATGGCAATACAAAACTTTATAGCAGCAAAGAGTTTCTCAACTTGTTTTTTACTGTCCTTTTAACATCTTCCATGTAGATTTCTCAGTAAGAAGTCTTCAAGAAAATCAAATGCTTTGATTGAAGATTGACATTTATCGACTTTTTATTGTAATTCAATCAATTAAGGATTATATAATTTTGAGTAGAAATTTATATCTTTAACATGTATTCAGGGATATGAAAGTTACATCCAAAACTGCTTCAACATGAACAAACAGTTCTTTCCATCTGTATCAGAAGCAAGACCTATTTTCATGGGGGAAATAAAAGTGCCAATAGCAAAACAGTAAATGAAATAAAAAGTTATGACTTTAAAAATTAACAGAAAACAGAATTTTATTTTATTGAGATTGCAGGTGGGGGTTGTATTTCTTTGAACAGGAGAGAAAGAACTAAGAAGTCACTGTTGTTGCTTTCTTAATGGCAGTAATTTTAAAAAAAAATCCTTGCTTTGTGCTGGGAAAGATTTATGTTGAGGATCAGCCTGAGAAATAAGTGAGGTATCAGCTTGACATCTTGAAAACAAAACACACCACGGCAATATTTTTCCATCTATCAACTTTTTTTTTCCTACAGTGGAACTTCCCCCTGCTGATGTTTGCATGGAAGATTGCTCCAGCTCTGTGCTGTGGCAATACAGTAGTTATTAAACCAGCAGAACAAACCCCACTCAGTGCTCTCTATATGGGTGCCCTCATCAAGGAGGTAAGAGTAATTGAGGGGAGTGATGTCTGTCTCTCCTTCTGGGGAGGGAACTACCAGCACATGCCTGCTTTAACTTGCTCCAACAGTTCTCATAAGTCATGCTTACCTTCATTCATTCCTATTTCGACAGGCTGGCTTTCCACCAGGAGTTGTCAATATTTTGCCAGGATTTGGTCCAATTGTTGGTGCAGCCATAGCCTCTCACGTTGGCATTGATAAAATTGCCTTCACTGGATCCACTGAGGTAAGAGGATTCACATAGTACTGTAAACCATGAACAAATACTTCAGTCTTTGTGCTACATTTCTGACTGTCACTGAGGAAAAGAGCTACATCTAAATAAGTGGTCTGTGCTTCCCAGCTAAACTTATGTACCACAGGACTTCCCAAGCACAAACGGCTCCTTTCCTCCAGCCCCTGCTGTGCTCGGCACCTCAGCACAGGAGATATGCCTGGAAAAATATTACTGGGATTTCCTGTGGGCTTATGAGGATGTGAATCACATGCAAGTAGGCAGAACATCCCGTGTATATCATAGCACACATAAGTGCTGCTTTAACATCCATAATTTCTGTATCCTGCTGAACTTGGGGAAAAAGGAGAGGAAGGGAGCAAATTGTGCAAATATACTTCAACTTTGATGCTGCATTCAAGTATGTTGAGGATGAGGAGGGGACCTGAAAAGGAAGGAATGCAGGGAGAAAAGAAGATTGTCCAAGGTGTCGGTTCCCAAAATGATGGAAAGAAGCTGGCCAGAGGATGAAGGGAGTCAGTTGTCTCCTGGATGCCAAAATGTCTTGCTATGAGTCTATGCTGCAGATGTTAGAGAGGAGGCTCACTCTGAAGATGAAGGCTGCAATCTACAGCAAGGCTAACCCCCAAAACTCTCATCACGTCTTGCTCTCAAATATGTGCCAAGCTGGCTGTTATCAGGGTCGGGGTGGGGATGACAGAGGTACTCCAGACTGAAGTCACAGGAGAAGGGGCCTTATCTCATCGTCTGAAGGCAGACAGAAAGGAATCTCTGTGGGAGTTTCAGGGCTGGTTATATTTAGAGAGTGCTAAACCCAGCCCTTTTCAATTCAAAATCTGACAAACTATTGTATGGAGGGAGCTAAACCCCAGGGATCCAGTCTCTCTTTGATATGTTTGACTCCCACTCGTGGCAGTGGAAGGCTTTAGGCATCCCAGGGATACTGCTCTTCACAGTGAGGCAATTTGTTTTTTGATTTGCATCAATAAATTTACTGGCCATGCAGCCCTGCTAGATATGTGTAGGTATCTCCCCGGTGGGCCCAAGAATTGCAGAGACCAGCTCAATTATTTCAAATAGATTATTCTGGTGGAATTATTCTGGAATTGAGTTTGCAAGTCCCACACAAACCTGGATTACCAGTAAAATGTAGCTGCAGTTGTATGCCTAATTTGCACACACAGGTGTTTTGCAATTACTATATGCCTGTATATGATTTTTTAATGACAGCTTCAGATTCTAATATACACAGGTTACATTCTAAGTCAATGGCTGTATTAGATTTCAGATTATTCTATGGAATTACTCTAGTCACTACATCTCCTGTAACCAATTAAGATTAGCATCCTGGAATACTGAAAATTTTAATATGAGCTGATTACCCCCCATAAATTAAGTTGAAACAATTGTTTTCATAAAGATATGTGGTCTCTGTTTAAGATAAATATTCTATTATACAGGATGTTGCACTGTTTGGAAGAGGAAAAATACAGATGGGTTAGGTTTCAAAGTTGTCTCTTGTAGCCAAAATAAATTTTTATTGTAGTTCCAGACAGCTTTAGTTTTAATAGGCGTTTAAACTCAAAAGCTGTGGGTTTTATACTAACTCAGTGCCTACCTTTAAAAGCCTTACTAATAGGAAGTGAAAAGCATTACAGAGATGAAAAAGCAATTCTCTAAGAACCTAAAGCAAGAACAGATGGATCGTTTTAATGCAGAGTTAGTGTAAACCATTCCATATTGTTTCTGATTTCCTGTAACACTGAATTTTTGTAACAGCAAGTCAACATTGTAACATTTTAAACACCACGTTCTGATATGAGCCGGACTGTAGTCTCTGACTCCTCCAAAGCAGATTTCAATTTATAATGAAATAATAAGGGAAATATTTTTTCTCTCTGGTACTTGTCTGAAGCATGTCAACTGTACACTCCAGTGGTGGGGATTTCCAATAGCCATTAGGTGTATAAACACCATGTATTAACTCCATTTCTCCAGTCCATCCATGTGCTAGTTAAGACAGTTCATGATAGGCAAGTTAGTGATAAAACCTATCAGTACAAACACAAAAATCTTCAAACTGAGATTCCGAAGGTTTTTCCCAAGTTTTCACCATGAGGTTCTTTTACAAAAGTTCTTTACCTTTGAAGTATACTTATAGCAAGTGAAAACGCCCCATTTGCCTGTAGAAAATCACTAAAATGGGCTGTTATCTTTTTCTTGCAGTATTCTTGAAAGGCAGAAAACAGGCTGCTCTTCCTACAAAAAAAAATTTGAGTGCTAATGTGTTCCAATATTTGTAGAACCCAATCCATAGAAATATGAGCCAAAAGGCCAAGTTCACAACCTTAACTCCATAAAGCCTGACACAGCCACACCACAGAGCCCTCCAGCCTTGCACCTTATCTTGCAACAGGACCAGTACCAGATGCTCACAGAAGAGAGCATGTGTAGAGTGATCCTTTCCTTGCTGCAGCCTCACAGCTTCTGACAATCAGTGACTGACACACTTCCTAAGCCCGGAGGTGCATGTGGACACTTGTATTCCATGTGCCAATGGCTTTGTCACCCGTGCACTAGTCCGGTACCTCTTGACACCCCTGATGGCTGGGAGGCCTCAAGCCCATGCCAAGCAATGACAACACAGAAATAACTTCCAAATTCTGCATCTGATTTCTAGTTTAAAGCTATCCAGTGTGCGCTCTCTTATCAAGGTTTTAGATTCTCAGGTGCTCTGAATTTTTTTTAAATACTGCTATTTACTTTTCAAACCCCCCCCCCCGCCCCACAAAATAATGTGTGAAAAAACATGAAGAGCTCTTTATCTCTGGTGCCATTCCTGTTTGATTTCACTTTACTCCATCTTTCCTGCTGCCCCTCCTTTTATGGGTTAGCTTGCACACATTAAAAGAATAGTCTGCAAACACCCTCCCATGGACCATCTTCCTCTCACAATCCCCCCAGTACAAGGATCTCAAAACTCCTCCCTCCACAGCTCAGCTGGAAGGGGAAGGGCTCTGCAAACAGCTGGCAGGCTATGGATTTCATTCTGACAACTGTCACACTGAAAGAAATAAAATCATACTGAGTATGAAAGCCCACCTAAAATGCTGTGCCTCCTAAGATTCCAGTAGCTCTCTTGGCTTCTCTGCTTGCTTCAGTTGATTCTTCAGCAGCCTGTTTGGTATGGGCATTTTAACCAAACTGTTTATTTTTACTGTGTTGGTTTTAGTGAACCAGGGCTAACCCATGATCCTCCTTAATTACAGCAATCTCCTCTCAGGCATCACTGACAGATTTTTTCCTCATCTTCCACAATCAGATGAAATTTAAACTGCCATAACCAAACTTTCTTCCAGTCAATATGACCATGTTAACAGTTGCTCCTATCCTTTTCCCACCTTTCTTTGAAAGTCCATAATCAGCTTACATATTTCATTACATCTTACTGAATTTCTCCTTGGTCCTTCTGGTCCCGAGCTGCAGGGTGAAACTCCCACTCACTGGGAGCATGGGAGAGGTACTGGAAAGCTCAGCTCTGCCCCACTATCCCCATTGTCTGCTCTACATGTCTTTTCCTTTTGCACTGCCCCTCTCTGCCTCAGTTTCTTCACTATTCCACATATTCTTGTCTGAATTCCTTTAAAAAAAATATTAGCAACAAATTAATTAAAACTAGTAATTTATAACTTCTGAGTTTAAGAACAGGTCCAAACTCAGGATGTCTGGCATTCCCATGTGTCTGCTGTTAGGCTGCAGCACTCAGAAGTACAAGAGATGTTCTACAAGTCTCTTCCCCAGTGAAATAACAGTGGGCTTTATGTATTTCCAAGACAAAGGCTGATGAGGGGACAATTTTTACACATACCACAAATGCAAAGAGTTTCTCCATAATATTTTCTTATTCTCTGAAAGAACTTTTGCTATGCAAAAAAGGTGAGAGGCCTTCAAATATCAGAGAAAAACAGCCATCAGAAGCAGGTTTACTCTTAATTTGCCTTTATTTCCATTGAAATCTGTGAGCTCAGTTAAAGCTTTGCAAATACAGCCATGTTGCTCCTGTGAGCTGTCTGCCCAAGTCACTGCCTGTGTGCTCCATCTGAACTGGAACTGGTGTGGGGATGATGTACCCATAAGTTCCGGGAACAGAGGGAATAGTTGAGGGCAGTATGTTCTGGGTTTAAAATCAGAGATGGTTATGGAGAGTGAGAAGTTACAAATTTTTTAAAATGCAGATTTAAAGCCCTGCCTGGGATAAAAAATGTATTTTGATTGTTGCAAAGGTTTAATGAGTTCTAATAACTTCTGTTTAAAACCAAATGTGTAACCTCCAAATCAGACTGGCTTACAACTCCCTCCAGTTGTTAAATGCTCTCAAGATGAGAAATATAGATAGCACACAAAACATTTGAAGTTCTGGCCAACAAGAAATGTATCCTAAGTGGCTGGTTTCCACTTTGTTCAAACTACGACCCATTAAAATGCAGACAGATTTAAGATAGGATTCAAGTCTGTGTTCGGGCAGTTCTGTAGAGTAACCCAAATAAATATCCAACAAATTGGTTTGGATGCCTGTGTAAACAAAAGGTCTATAAACAACTGCAATAAACCCCAGCAAAAGAGTCTGCATTTTGCTTGGCAGAATGTTTTCTTTATGCACTTAGATTAACAAACCATGATCTCATCATTAGTCAACAAGATACTAGAGAGACCATCAAAGCAAACTACAGGAGAGTTGAGATTGATTCATGCCAAACAAATGTTTGTAGCTAACAGCTGTATTACCACTGATTCTAATTTACTCAGCAGGATTCCCCTTTCATTTCCAAAGTGAGATGAATGTCCCAATGCATGATGTAGACAGAATGTCTTCCTACTGCACAGGCAATGAGTTGTGTGAGCTCTCCTGGATCACACAATCTCTTGCTGAATTTAGGCTTCATGAAGAATTGCAACCTGGCATTTTCTACTTTAGCAATAAGACTCCTGAAGGTGATCTGACCTGTTCTGAGAAGTCTGTGAGCTTATGGTGCTGCACATATGCCCTGTGTAAGGATTTAGGGAGGGTACATTAGTATTCATTCCTGTTCCTGTGGAATCTTCTGGAACCTATCTTGGACAACTTCTGGCTCCTGAATGAGAAGTTGTTTCCTTTTTCCTCCCTTTGTGTTTAGGAAGCTGTCCCTGGGCAACTGCTGGTGCCTCTTAGCCCACAAAAGATGCACATCAAAAAGAATCACCTTCTTAAACCCAACACAAATAGGATGGTGTATCAGTCCTATCAACGTTAGCAAGAGTTTAGCCACAGACTTCCATGGGGCCAGGATTTAACCTATGGAACAAATAAGCCATTTATAGCTTAGGATTCTCTCCAGGAATTTGTGTCTGGGATTGCCTTTTCACTTGTGCTGCACTATTCAGTATGCTCTTTTCAGGACTGCTCCTCACATGGTCAGATAAAGCTCTCTTCTTTGTGCCAGTATTTCAAATTCTCTTGTCCTTGCAGGAGACACACCCTGAACGTGTCAGGAGGCTCTAAAATGCTTGTCAGAAAGATTTGGCATATAATCTGGAATTCATAAAAAATAAGGCAGACTGAGTGAGCAGCAGCATGGGCTTGAGGGTTTTGCCAAAACAATGACATCCAGTGTCTCAATAGCTGGAGAAAGAAAACTGCTTCCAGAAAACACTGAAAATTTCTGTCTGGCCATGCCATCTCCCCAAAACTTAATTGATCTCTTGTAACTTAAACCACTTACTGTTCTTCAGATATTCTCTTAATATCCCAAGAAAGTATAGTAGAGTATATTATTCAAAACCCCTGACTAACTCATGATGTATATCTCCTCTGTCAAATTTTGCACTGTTCATGGAATCTTTAAATCCACACATCTCCCTGTGCAGTTCTCCCCTTCCCTGTCTTGTCTGTGGCCATGTCAAGAAATTGAGCTGCTGTTCAGCTAGACCACAGCTGCCCTATATTCAGGTGTTCCCTCAAGATTTACTGTTTATCTGTGAGCAAAGGAACACTCAGAGCAAAGGAGAACCCAGACATTCTGAATGACAGAGCTGAAGAGGAAGTACCACAAATCTTGGAGGTTTGCTTTTCACTCATGAGACTTTGAGTGCTCTAACAGTAACAGGCAAACCCACCTGTACTTTTTAGAAATACAGACTTCTGTCTGAAAACAGAAAATTAAGAGAACATGAAAGACAACAAATGTTTTTTATTTTCTGCTCGAAGTATTTAAAATGTGACTGCTTAAGCCTCCTCTTGAAAGAGACATCAAACTTCCATGTAGAGAAGGCATAAATAAACAACAATCAAATGTTTTACATCCTGAAAAGATTCTCACTCCCAATGTCACACCATGGACAGTGCAGAAACAGACCCTTTCAGGACTATCCTTCAAACAGCTTTGTTGCAGGAGTGCCTCAAACTACTTTTTAAATCTTTGTTGTTGTGGGTCTGCATAACAAATTGTTTTCTTTGAGATGGACCAAATTACATCTGCCTCACCCTCCACGCAGCTTACAAGGTTATGGTACTTCACAAGCTATCCGGGGATACTCCTGATATCAATCTTGAAGCCTATTCAAAACAAGGATGGGGAGTCAGGGCTTTCTCTGCCAACATTCCTGCTGAATAATCACACAGCTCCATTATCTGTGGGGGAGTCCTCTCTTCCAGCGTTCCCTCTCCGGGCTGTGCTGCCTATTGGGAGCTCAGGGATAGAGCTGAGAGACGCGGCGGGAAGCGTGTCCTGAAAGCCCATGCAGATTGCAACACTATCACTTATCCCTTTCATGCTGTCTTTCTCCATAAAGAGAGGGTCGGTCACAAAAGGCCGCCTTTGTCACTAAATAACCGCGGTGCTGGTGCCTTCGCTAAGACTTTTCCCAACTTGTAAGTGCACAGGGCACAATGGAAGCACCGTGAACAAAACTGCTGAGCAGCATGAGCCCCACCATCCTGATGCCTACACTGATCTCTAACAGGAAAGACACAGTGAAGCCCTCTATTAAGTTTTTACTTGGAAACTTGACAACAACTTCCCTGTATTAAAATACCTCAGATTACACTTTTCCAAATTAACACCCCTGTCTCAAAGCCCTTTGGACTTGAATATTTGCCCTATGTACTATACTTGGACTTGGGTACTTGTCAAGCACTTGTTTGCAAGGAATCCTTTCAAAATCTTTACTTAGATCTACAAAAGTGTTTTGACATTAGAGTGGAAGGCAGAGAGATGAGGGCTGGAAACATTGCTTTGGCTTTCTTGGTCTGTCCTGCTCTTTGTGAATTTTTGAGGGGAAATAGCTGTTTACTGCTCTTTGAGAGAGGGAGGTTCAAGGCAGTGAGGGTGTGAATGGCATTGGCTGGCACGGGCTATAAACACAGAACTCTGGTTTGCAGTGTACATTTTCAGCACAGTTTGAGAGGCTGGAATTTCCAGATGACATGCTCGATGTATGTGGTGGGGGTGGAAGGCAGAAAGGATCCTTTTTTTCAGGTTCACTTCTGGCTGTCAGTCAAACATAGCAATAAAATCAGCTCCAATTAAGGGGATATGCAAGGAATTTCATGATAATGTCAACACTCCATTCCATCAATACAGGGGTAAAGAAAAAAAGCTTTTTTTTTTTTTTTTTTTTTTTTTTAAAAAA
>WBMY01005916.1:2914728-2999977 GCA_013397315.1 Donacobius atricapilla
GAATTTTTTTTTTTTTTTTTTTTAAGAAAAAACCTCAGTCACACTCAACTGTGGTATCACCAGATAAACAGTTAATCACAAAGGTACATGAAGTGGTTCACAATTCCTTCATTATCCTGTGAGGCTTTTCCTTTGGTTTTTTTTTTTTTTTTCTTTGGGGGCCCTGGTTTCTGTTTCATTTGCTTTCTGATTACTCCAGTGCTGACTTAACTTTCTCTAGCAGACTGCCTTCAATTCTCTAAGAGGGTTCAGCTTCTCATCCATTAACCCCTTGCTGCAGGGAATCTCACTTACAAAACCTTAGAAATAGAAAACAGAAAGAGAGATCAGAGTACTACACAGAGAAAAAAGCCCAGCTCTGGACTCACTCCCATCTCACTTCACCTCTAACTTTCTGTGTGACATTAAAACATGTCCCAGTAAAAATAAAGCGCTTACCAAGGTTCTTGGGCTTCTCAATATTCAATAGGTACTTTTAGTTCTGTGTTTTACTATGTAGGAGCCTAAATCTACCTGTGATTTCTTCCTTAGCTGCAAAATGGTTACAGTCACACTGCAACTGTACAAAAGCTGACATATTTTGGATTTGTTGATCCAGGGAGAGCAGAATTTCCAGGGGGCACAGCTGCCCCCCCAACTGTACTGATGTGGAAGTATGTCGAATCTATAGCTTGTCAGATTGCTACTCCATTTAATCTACTCTCATGTTCATTGGCGAGATCTGCAATTTGTGGTTGCTCCAGCTGACCCCACAATCTACAAAGACATTTCAGAGGTGATTTTGTCCTCCTCAACTCATATTAAGATTATCTGTGGTGCAGCTGTGGGTCAGGTCTGGGATGGTGCGTTTGTAACTTCCTGCCTACTTGGTATTCTGCTCTGTGCTGTTAATCCTGCAGAGGAGGAGGATGACTTCATCAGAACTTGATGTATTAAGCCTTGTGAACATGTCAGTGGATTGGATGGAAGTAATTGTAGTTACATGCATTTCAGATTTCTAATTCAGCCCTCCTAAAATGCCCTAAAAGAAAGCCCCAAGCCATTTTAGCATAGCTGCACAGGGGTGAATGCGACACAAACTTAGTGCTGTGCCTTATCCCCTCTCAATTTCTGGGGGGTTGAGGGAAGGAAAGCTGTTCACTACTGATGAGAATATGTTTGGAACGAAGAACCTGCTGGATTATTTAAAGCTCTGCTCTACTGATAGCCAACCCTGGCTGTTAAAATGAACTGTATGACTACATTCCCTGTAAAATGTGTCTCCATTTCCTTTCAGGTTGGGAAGCTGATCCAAGAAGCAGCTGGAAGGAGTAATTTGAAGAGAGTTACACTGGAGCTGGGTGGGAAAAGCCCAAACATTATTTTCGCAGATGCTGATTGTAAGTCAGCACTTCCATATTTTTGCTAAAAACATGATTGCATGTCTATTTCCTTTTTCTTTTTTTTTAAACTAATTTTAGGGCACATCGTTCATATAAAGTGAAGCAATACAGCTGTATCTAATGGCACTTTTCAATTTTACAGAAGCAACCCAAGGTGTGCTGTCTTTTATAAAATACAGCTTTTGAACCCACAGATTCACAGTCAACAAGAGAGCAGAAAAAAGGTTATAACCAAGCATACAGACATGGTGTTTTTCCCAGTTAGTCCCACACAATTTGCCATCCTGTGCTCTGCAGCAAGGTGATTTAGTGCTTTAAATATGGGAATTCTGTGATTTTTTTGGTTCAAAGCAATTATAAAAAGGGAGGACTTATGTACACTTGACTTGCTAATCTAGTCAGTGCAGTATTCCTTTGTTAAGTATCTGTAAAGGGAGATTATTCCATTTTTAAAATTTTCGCAACTAAAGAATTGTGTACTGAAATATCCTCACTGCCAGCAGGGAGCTGAAATTTTTGGCGGATGTATGATGTTGTGCAGCTGAGATTTTTGGCACCTGAGAAGGTACAGGACAGCTGTTTAGTATAGGATATAAACACAAACTGGAAATTTCTGCTTAAATGATCAGCAATGAAATAGTTACAATGTTGATATCTAAATTGTCAGCAGGAGGTTTGGAAGTTAACACCCCGTTAAGATGAATGAGATGGTTCACACCTTGCTCTGAGCTCTTGTTTCAGGCTGGGTGCAGGCACACTGCACTCAATGCCCTTTCTGAGAACTTTGAAACCCCAATAAATAAACACATAAGGATTTGGTCTTCTCATTTAAAAGGGGGATGTGAATAGAATGATTTTGAATAGCATTAATTACAAGAGATGGTTACAATCCTGTATCCATTTTCAAAACTTATCAATATCTGAAAAACTAGGGGAAGCTTGACAAATTCCAGGAGCTTTTCTACATAGAAATGCTTTACCAAGTCGAGGATTGAAATTTCAGCCACAGTGATCCTGGTAAGCTAAAAATGCTCTTGTCAGCTGGAGCCAGACCCAGATATTCCGGCCTTCTACCCCAGTTACTCATCTCCACCTCCCACCAGATATCACCACACCTCAAATGTCCCTCACCTGCTAACTCAGACCTGAACACCTAAACATTTCTAGTAGAGTGACATGTACCAAGGGCAGGTCTGTGTTATGACCTTCCACGGGGAAAGGACAACTGCTCTCTGGTCTTCCCACAATTAAAACCTCCAGCACTTGGCCTAAGATTTAAACTTCAAAGCTCTGATTATTTAAAAACAGCAATTGGCTCACCATTCCAAAGGAGTTGTTTGTTCTGCTTGAGGAACGCTGTGTGCCAAAAGTTAGCAGAAAGCACGATAAAGCTGTTGAAGGTTTAGTGCACCAAAAATCCAGAGAAGAATGGTTAGAGCCCCTCATGGTGAAAAACTTAACAATAGGGAAGAAATATTAGTTAATCACAGCTATCCACTAGTGCTTTCAATCTCCATGGAGCTGCCAGGGGAAATTTGAATGTAGTCCAGGGAACACCCCACATATTCTTTCTAAAGACCACACTGAGGGCATAAAAAGACATTTCTGTTAGAGTTGTCTAGAGTGTGTTGAAAGTAAAGCACTGTTGCTTTGCTTAGTCCATAAAAGATTGTACCTTAAGCAATGTTCCAAAGTGCTACAACTGGTAACAGAGGTATTACAGTGCTGTAGGGCATCACTGTTTAGGGATGAATTCATTAATCTTGTCTAGTCAGTTATTACACCCAAAGTAAGAATGTGGCCTTGAATGTCTAAATATGACCAGATCCTTCTCCTGCTTGGACAGAAGGTGTTAGTTGTACTTCCAAGGAAGTTAGAGTAGAAATCAAGGGTAGATTGTTCTATATTTGACCTATAATTTTAAAGCCTGACCCAGTCATCTGCATGGGCCCAAAAGGAAATTTCTGTATTGCAGAAAAAGAATCTGGCTTCTTAAGGAAGGATGAGTCTTGCCATTATCAAAGTCAATTTCTCCCATGAATTTTGTTTGCTGTAATTCTCACACATGAAGTATTAAACCCAGTGCCAACTCGGGATCACAGACAAACTTTCCTCTCCTATAGTGACCCAGTCAGATGTATTTATGTGGGGCACATCCTGCTTCAGAGGTTCCCTTAAGGGTTTTTCTTGGTAAATGGCTTGTTGCTGGACACTGGTGAAGTTGTTCTTGCATGTTTTACTCCTAATTGACTGCTAGAGCATTGTCTTAACTTTTCTAGTGGGAATCATCCTCATTTCTGACCTGACACAACTATGGGATGTCTTGATTTAGTTTTATTTAAGCAAATCCTACTACTGAAGTTTTGGGAATGTGGCACTGCGTAATACAGACAGCACTGGTGCAAAGGCAGATTTGCCCACGGTGTTCAGTGCAACATGTGCTGTGTCTTGGTTTTCAGTGGACTATGCTGTGGAACAAGCCCACCAAGGAGTCTTCTTCAATCAAGGTCAATGCTGCACTGCAGGCTCGCGGATTTATGTGGAAGAATCAATCTACGAAGAGTTTGTTAGAAGAAGCGTCGAACGTGCAAAGAGGAGAGTTGTGGGGAGTCCTTTTGACCCAACTACAGAACAAGGCCCACAGGTAAGGGAGTAGGGCTTTGGCTCTACAGCCCAGGAGGTGCCTGGAAGTATTTAAACTCCACTAAGGCAGAGGTCAGTCAGTGCACACTCACTCAAGGTCCAGGGTAGCTGATACAATACATGCTTTCACAATTAAAATTCTGAAGGAGTAAATAAGCTGTGCAGCTCTAAGGTGTTTCTTGTTAAATAAAAAAAAAAATCTCAGTTTAAATATCAATGTTTGCCTCCCAGTTTTAAGAGCAAAATTTGGATGTTCAACCCCCAAAATATAGCTGTAAACTGTGAGAAGCTCTTGAAAGTTTTTCTGAGCACTTAACTGTCAAGAACTGTCTACAGCCATAACTGTGCTTGGAGATCCAGCAATCCTGAGCAGAAGATAGGCATGATCAGAAATAAGTCTTCCGAAAATGTTCCTGCCACTAATAACCAGCTGGGCTTATAACATTTTCAGGAAGTTAATCTGGGATGAAAACTAACGATCTGCTTTTTTGGGGGCTTGTGAACTAGATTGCTTAGCAAGCGTGTGGGTTAAGCCACAAACATAAGGTGACACATCTTAAGAAGTCTGAGCCTAAAGTTACAGTCAGCACCTGCTTGTAGATCTTTGGCATCTGCAGCTCAAAGAGCAGTGATGGAAGCCGGAACTGACTCACTGGAACATGACTTGTCTAAAAAACCTGTTTGGACTCGGTTGTCAAGTGCATAGTCTGCACATCAAACAGCTTTTTCTCTCTTTCAGATTGATAAAAAACAATACAACAAAATCTTGGAACTGATTCAAAGTGGCATCACTGAAGGAGCAAAACTTGAATGTGGGGGAAAGGGGCTGGGAAGAAAGGGATTCTTCATTGAACCTACGGTGTTTTCCAATGTAACAGATGACATGCGGATTGCCAAGGAGGAGGTATTCTCATGTGTGGACAAGATCCTTTTAAAATATCCTAAATATTACTTTTTTTCCTTTTGTTTAATTCCTAAGACAAAAGCTTCAGAGTGAAAATCATGACCATATTAAAAAAAAAATAAATTCAGAACTCCTTATGTACACAGCAAGTGACATCAGCTTGGTAAGGAAGCTCAATTTTTGTCCCTGACTGTAAGGTCTCATATCAAAGAGGAGATATGGGTAGAATGGACAAGTTCCCCTGAGGCATCTGGTTTACAAAATTCATGCAGTTTTACAGACAGATTTTATCACTAAATTTTGCTGTGGGAAATTCTAAAGAGTATAATAGAAGAGAGAAGATAATTAAGAAAGCAGAATAAAACAATAATAAAATGCTTCTGAGGGGGGTAGTTTGCTAATTATTAATCTTTGTTGCAGATTTTTGGGCCCGTTCAAGAAATACTGAGATTTAAAACCATGGATGAAGTTATAGAGAGAGCCAACAATTCTGATTTTGGGCTGGTAGCTGCTGTCTTTACAAATGACATAAACAAGGCCCTGACAGTCTCTTCAGCAATGCAGGCTGGGACAGTCTGGTAAGCAGAAGTTATCCCACTCATGCTCTGGGAGATAAAGTGTTTCACTCACTATCATCATCCCACTTCCATTTTGCACCCTTTGTTAAGAATATTTCTGCAGCCCATCCTAGTGGTGGATCACAGCAGTGGGGAAGTGCTGTGGCTGTTCCCTGCTGGGGAACGCTGCTGGAGCTGGGAAACACCTTCCTTCCCAGGAGCACAGCAGCCACTGCTGAGCGGCTTCACTGAAAACAAACAGGGTAAACTATCCGTTATGGGGAGCACAAGAATCCGGGGAGGTTTTACTAAAGGCACAGAGGATTGTGTACTTTCTACAGCGTTAAGGACCTGAAGGGACACCTCCTCTCCAGTCTTTAGGGATAGGGAATGCCAGCTCTAGAGTTTGGTAGCTTGCAATTTAGTATGTGAAACCTGAGTAAACTAAAGAGCTGCCAGAAATTAGGGAGAAAAAGGGCAAGCTCAACTCTTAACAGCTTTGTTATAAACTGGCACTGAGGTTTGGCAGCAGAATAACAGTTCATTACTGAAGATGTGTCCAAGGGTATAGTGTTCTGCTCCGGCCCTCACAGGTCAAATCCAATTCTCCTCAGGAGTAAGGAGGAAGAAGCAGACTGTTGTTTTTGTAGCATACACCCCTCATTTATTTTCAACATGAAACAAGTTTGTTATTACTAAGAGGTATGGAGTGTCCTTAGCTTTCATCCTCTCTCTGAGTTATCCAAAGGTCTCTCTGGCAGAGCAGCTGGACTTAATGCCTTTTCCCATTACAGGATAAATTGCTACAATGCCTTAAATGCCCAAAGTCCTTTTGGAGGATTCAAAATGTCTGGCAATGGGAGAGAGATGTAAGTATTACACTGCTGTTTTCTACATTGTGTTCAACTCTACAACTTAATAAACATTAGTGAATGCTTCCATGCAAATTAAGATCCAGAAATATTCCAATCTGAAAATCAGGGCATAATATAAGGTGACCTTTAATCTTCATTGCCAGTTCTAAATGCAATTGATTTGCATGCTAAGACTACCTTTTTTTTTTTTTTTTAACATTGCAAACTAACTTGCTGGAATTCTCTTCTTATCCTGAAAGGGACTGAAAATTCCTGAGTATTTTTCTGAACTTGTAATCTGTGTTTTCTGGAAGGTTTTTTAAGCCATATTAGGCATCACTTTTCAGAAAGACTCTCTCTTTGGTACTGCTGAGTGCTTGTTGACTGGTTTGGCGTACTTGTTTCAGAGTTGCTTGGCCCGGTATTGTGCCTCTCTTGGTAGTTTTTTCTTAACTTTCTTCAGTTTTCACTCTATTTATTAATATAAGTGCATTTGAATTTTATAAAAAAGTTATCAGCTTGCAGATTTTTAAACAATGAAATCAGGCAAAGAGAAGGAAACAAGTGTGTTTACATCCCTTTGAAAAAAACCACTTGCCATTATAAAGCTTTCTGTCTTTCTTATTCCATTTAGCACTAAGTGCCAAGTATTTTGAAATGGAGCTCCACACTCAAATCTTGTCCCATATACCTAATTTAAAGTCTTACCAGTTTCTCATTCTCATTACAATCACAAGGAAGTTTAGCATTGCATCAGCCCCAGATTGGTTACATACCAAGGATTCAATTAATTTCTGTGCAGGAGGTATGTGTACCAGATATGTCTCACCTAAGTTTTCAAAATAGCTTATGGCTAATGGCAAACTCAGCAGTAAAACTAAAGTAAGGTCAAACTCTTTAAAACTTTAAATACGCTGAAGTATACAATTTGATCTATAAAATAAGCTCTATGTAGTCTGAAGTATTTTCCCTCGTTAGGGAGTACTTTGAATAACACATTCATACTATTCACATTCATGAGTTATGAGGTGATCTCACACTGGCATAAATATGTCAGGTCATCTAACTCTTATCATTGTGAAAATATTCTAAAACTACTAAGCTCGATAGAGCACATGAGTAACTCGACACCCAGGGGTGACCCCACTGACTCCAGGGAGGTTCAACTGTGCAAGCAAAATATTCACATATCAATGCTGCAGAGTTCTTGAAAGGGGGGAAAGCCAGGCAGCACCCCAGCTCTCATGGAAGAATCTGTGGTCACTGCACACTTGATTCCCACTACAGCTTTGAAAGTGTTCATCATAAACAATAAATGTTTGGAATGACAATAATCTCCATCTCACAAAGATGCCTGAAAACCTACCTATGAGTAATTATTCTACTCCTTTCAGAACTTCTTTGATCAGATATCACCTTCTAATTCACCTCCACCACCCTGCATTAATACCTGCATACTTTTTATTAAAATGCCAGTTTCCTGGATTCTTTTTTTTATAAGGGATACATTTTACAGCATAAATAATGTTGAGCTGGGCAGTTAAAGAAAAAAAAACAACCAGTGTCTGTACATAAGTGTGTCATTGCTAAGGCGACACTATGTTATAGCCAGACCATAACCAGGCCACTGTGCTGCCTGGGCCAGAACTGCATTTTCTGGGACTTGTTTTGGTCCTGCATTTAAATTCACAGGTTTTCATCACACACGGGCAAAAAATCAACACAAAGTGGAGAACAGTCTTACTCATTTTACACTCCCACAAAATGTAGCTGGGAATGTGTATCCTGGTAGAGAACCAGAACTCATGAACACAATACAGGTGATTTCTGACTACTTACAATATTCTTGTATCCTTGAAGAGGTCTAGAAGACATGGGTTTGGATTTTTTTTTTCATTCATGTTTCTTTAAAGCTTCTTATCGCTACCTGGGAGATGTAAAATTTAACTCCTATAACTAAAAATTGGGTGGTTCATCCCAGGTAGTCACATGTGGCCATTTTATATTAGAGCTCCCCAGAATTCTGGCCTCTGCCCAAATGTCTTCAAGGGAAGGAAGTGCCATTCTACTTCAGAACTCTCCTTTAATGTCATGGGAATTGTTATTGTCTGGATAGCTCTTAGATACAGCAATGCACACCTGCATTCCAGAAGTAAGTGCAAGCAGGAGAATGGCTTGGAGTTGTAATTTCCTTATCTTTTTTTTCTCCTGGACCGAGGAAGGGAAGAGAATATGTAATATTTCTGCTTAAAAAGCATTTTCTTCCCCTTCCCTCGCACCTACACAACCAAGGGGCAGCACCATGCAGATTTGATGCATGGGCTCCTTCCTTTTCACAGACACAACCTTTGTTCTCACTCTGATACCAAACTGCAATCCCAGAAGACACAGAGTGGCCATGGAAGAGGATGGTTTTTCTCCCTGTATTAGGCTGTGGGGACAATCCAGCCCTTTAACTGAACACACACTGACTCTTCTGCTCTGAATGTCGGGCATAACTCATCTTCCTATTCAGCAAGTGCAGCTTTTTAACTTTTGAAAAATATTGGCCTTAGAATTCATCACAATCATCTTTTTCCAAACTACTGACCAGAAAACAAACACGTAAAGCCCTGAAGCCATGAGCTAAAGAAACAGACAATAAATGTCTCTAATTTTGTTTGGCAGACCAAGATGAGAGGTCAAGTGGCATTTGGAATGTACATAAAGTCACTGCTGTCCCCTGGATTATTTATTGGCTTACAAAAATGCGTCTGATGGGTGTCTGGAGCTACAAAGCAGCCCTGCTGAATCCAGAAATTTCCACATAGACACCTATGAGCATTACTGTGCTCCAGGCAGCTCCTGGTGACAGCTTCCACTGAGCCCTAAAGGAATGTTTCTGATAAATAAGGTTTTGGTTATTCTTTGGAGACAAATACACCACTTTCTACTGAAAGCTGGGGGTGGTGTGGTCCAGAACAATTTACATTCACATGTAAAGAAGTCTTCACTAATACTTGCTTGCAGGTACTTAGACTCTGGGAAATCTTAAAACTGCCTACAGAATCATCAGTCTGCTGTAACCCTTAAATATCAACAGCTATATCACATAGAAGGCTTACCAAGCCAACAGCCACATCAGCTTTGAAAACTGCAGATGAAGGGACACAGGCTGGTAAATACTGATATTTCTGCTCAAATGAATTAACTTTCCAAGGAAGGTTACAGCAGTTTCACCCCAATGTTATATTTTGTGTAAAATCTGCAGTGTAGAAGTAAATACAAAATGGGTTATGCAACACTGGGGGCCTGCAGAGGGGTTTAATTGCCTTAAACAGCGGCCTCTCACCCCATTCTGAAACACTTATTAGAAGGAGGTTCTGAGGAATTCCTCTGACATATTCTTTAAGGTTCAGTTGGCATGAAGTCCTGCACAGGAGGATCCAGAGGAGAGGCAGTGCCAAATAGTAAACATGCTAACATCATATCCATGCCAGCATGTTCTACGTTTTAATATAAGTAATAGAGCAATACTGTGTGTGTCATAGGGGTGGGTATAAAAATTCAACCAAGAAACAATTGTCCGTAAGAGCTCCTGCAAAAAAAATCCTCATTGAGTTAATATGGAAAAAATGTTCTACTTCCAGACATGGACTGTGTCTGTTTTGAGGTGGGGACAATGTTTGCTTTACATACACAGCATCTGGAAGACATATTACAACTTCACTAATGACATAAAGAGACTTCTCCATTACTCAAAATAGGCACAGGAAAATCGAAATATCTGTACTTCAGAGAAGACAAATGCAAGTCCCATGAAGCCATGCAGCATCCACTCTGAACCTCAGCAGAGGGACCAAAGAGAGGAGCCGGGCTGCCGCTGACTAAAACAAAATGTTAATAGCATTCAGAAACAGCTTTTTAACCATAATCTATACAAAGCAGAATGTGTCCCCTCAGTGTCACGTGTCAGATGACTGGAGTAGGTGCCTGGTCTCTAGCAGAGTGGAGGTTCTTATGTAAGGCCCTGTGCCAGGACAAAACAAGGAATTCTACAGGGAATCGCAGAAGGGAATCTGAGCAAGCTGAGCCCTCTTCCACATTATGTGCAAATGGTGATTTCTAGGGAGTTTTGCTAGAAAGAAAAGATCAGCAGGTTAAGAGTCAAGTTCATCTTTACCACAGTTGTGAGCACAATTTTTCATTGTGCTCAGTGTGAACCTTCCCTTTCTTGAGTGCAATATAAACAGTAATTTCACTGGCCAGTGGGGTAGGTCTTGGTGTTCAGACATTTTCAAGGTCCAGGAAAGGACAGAGGACATCAATTCACTCGCAAAAGGTCTATCAACAGACAGTGAGTATTTCTGGGTTTAATGTTCTGTACCTCCTCATCAAATTCTGAAGCCATCCATTGTTCTTCTGACCTAAACTGAACTGCAATTTTGGGTTATATCTTAACTTTATCAAGAAATCACTTCGCAGATTTTTGCTTGATAAACAATACCTTGTATAAACTGATGCTTCAATTTGTTCTTTAGGGGTGAATGTGGATTGAGAGAATATTCTGAAGTTAAAACAGTGACAATAAAGATCCCTCAGAAGAACTCCTAAAATGACAAAGGACCGTGTTGTGCAGAAGAGCACATGATGCCACCTTCTCTATTCCTTATGGAGACCAGCACTCAGGAATAAAAAGTGTTACACAATATATATTTAAGAAATTAAGTTGCAACATATATACTGGGCACATAACTGCGTACGTAATGCAAACCAACTCTGCATGTTTTCATAAAACTCTCCTGAGAATCGTTACATCTTTATAAAACAAATCATAACGAGATAAAATTGCTACTGGGCATCATTTAATAATGGTTCCAGCTATAAAACTGTTAAATGCAAATGCATGCACACACACATTTATCTCTTCTTTAAATAAAAATAAGTCTTACTGCTTTCAGGCTGCCTTCTCCAACAGACCTGCCTTGTACTGACATTGTAGTTTCAGTTTGGGCTCTACATACCAGATTTTACCCAAAACACTAGCAATGAACAACACAAACAAGTGTCATTGATGTTCTTAAAAAATAAAAGATTCTGAATGGTAATGGCCCCAACCTGGTATAGTGGCAACTTTCCAATTAGCATGCCCACAGAAAGAGGTCAGACTAGGGAGGGAATCAATCTGCTGCATGGCCAGTGAAAGCCAAATACTTATCAGTGAGATTTGGCTTTCATGGCTCACAGCAATTTGGATTTCAAAGGTTATTGTCATAATTACTTTATGTCTTGCTATAAGCAAAAAGTTGTCCTTCATTTACAGGAGAGCTTGAAGGGATTTACCTGCCTGCCAAAAGAGCAAGGCCAGACAGGGTGGGTGGGTGTTAACGAGAACAGGAACAGTTTCCAAGGCTTCACAGAATATTTTAGCTTTCACTGCTTGTCTAGTTTTGTTGTTGTTGTTACTGTTGTTGCTTCACCTTTTTTCTTTTTTTAAACAAATATATGCACGCACAGGCTCCATTTATTTGTCTGATATTAAACGGCCTGTGGTTACACTGGGAATCATTAAATACTTGTTACAGCTTTTACTAAATGATGTCTTGCCATCCTCACCATGCTTGTGCACCTCAGGTGATGTTACTGGATGGTACTGAGCTTTCATTATTGGGTTTTTATTTGGTCCAGGACAAAAATATGAGCAAGTTCTTTCAGAACTGAGGTGTTTAAAACCTGTCACGTTATTACCTGCTGCCTACAGAATCTCTTCAAATCTATCACTGACAAACTAAACACTCTCTCTTTCTTTTTTCAGCTGCAGAGCTCATCATTTCCCCCTTTTTTAAAAAAAGAGGTTTCATTTTATGTTTTAACTGAGAATTAAGAAAATCTATTTTAGAAGTACAGAAAATGATCCACACAGTGTAGCTCCATGATCTGGGGTGTAAGGACAGAATTACAGCCCAAGGTGTAAGTTTTCCTAGCTGTGGAGTCTATGCTATGAACTGCTGAAAACTCCAGCCCTGATCAGAAACTAACTTCTGCATGTTCTTAACTTCCTTTAGTCTCTGAGGAATTCCTCTTAGATTTGAAGTTGTATGTGTCCTTCAGCACACTGCTGGATCAGGAGAAGAGTCTGCAGCACTTTGTAGTGTGGTGGCCCTCAGTATTTTGTAGCTCATGTCAAACTGCGTACGTGTTTTTAAGCAATACGTCTGCATGTCATTATTCAGAACTGATAGTGCATTCACAGACATGGAGATAAATCAAAGTATTCCTGAGCTGTTAAATTCAAATGCCATATACTTCTACTGTAGTGTATGTCAGAGTGAAGAAAAACAAAATACAGCAAGTAAGAGATTAGTTCTTTTAAACTGCAATATAAAATGCGAAAAGGGAGATTTTACTTCTTTTCTCCTATTTACTTAAAAAAGAAACTTCCTGTGCTTACAGCATTTACACCATGTACTCTTTTGTATTCTTTTCATGTATTTTGTATGTCTGTGCTTTATTTCTAATACATTCAGGTAAATAATATACAGTTGCCATTTTTTTCAACCCTGTCACTGCAGCTCCATTTGATGTACATGGATTTGTGAAATCCTTTTTTAGATGTACCATCTGCATGGATTCAACAAAACATTTTTCCAGTCCCTGCAGCTTTTTGTTACAGTTTTTAATCATGTATATAGTTATATGTTATTAAAAAAGTAAAAGGATATTTTCTATGAAGTTTTTTCCATTAAAAAGGTTTAGAGAAAGACTTTAGACTGTGAGACTCCTTTATTATTGACAGAGCTATAAAATATTAAAAAAAATATTTTCTTAGCAAAAGATCTGCTCTCACAGTAGCTTTATTTTCATTTGCAAAAGTGAATGAAGTAAAAGGCCAATTACATTTTCTGGAATATTATTGCAGCTGTATGAAAACACTTGTGAGTTGCAGATCTAGGTCATAGTCAAAGTTCATCCTCACTCTTATGGTCATAAAATTTAGCTATTGGGGCAGGTCTGAAGTCATCAAAAACAGTGGGACACCCTTGCAAACTTCTACATCACAGCTTGATTTTTGGATAACGTTTTTAAAAATCACGATGCCTTTTCTTTTTCTAGTAGATGTTTCACAAAGATTATTAAATTAACACTCAGACCTTTTATGGAGAAATAGTCTACTTAACTTTGATTTCAAAATACTAAAATGGGACAAGGACAGACTGAATTCACATGGCCAGGTACTCTACAACTCTCCCTCAGGCAATGCCTTTATTCCAGATTACTTTCATGGCCAGGAATTGCATTTGTTTTTGAAATTATGCCTCTTTAGGTAAAGTAACTACTCAGTTATTACAGCTGAGCTACTTCATTGTATGGCAAGCAATGGTCATACCTCAGTGTCATGGAATACTGTTGGTTTAATCAACACCTGAGAGGCAATCACAATGAAGTAACTTGACTAGAATAGATGGGATAAAAGAGAATAATACTCAATAATAGGAAGGAAATTGCATTCTTAGGAGGGAGCACTGTTCCTGAAAGTCTAGAATATCAGGTATTTATTAGGCAGAGTGTGAGTTCTATTTAACTAGTGACATGGACAACTCTGTTGTGGGACTGGGTGGACAATTAGCACTTTCCATATTCCCCATCTCTCTGACCCACTTGCCACCTGTCTCAGCACTCCAAGCAGTCACACAGACACAAGCAATGGATACCTTTTATGAAAGCAAAACAAAGGAAGGGAGGACGTTCTGGAACCCACTGAAAACAAGGAATGTCTTCTAGTGAAACAAGAAAAGTTTAGTCCGTAGTACATAAGCACTCCATGGAGCTCCAGCCAGTGAAAGTGAACATATCAATAAAAGTGTACAGGTGTAGTAAAGGGAAAGGTTGGAACTAATTGTGCATTTCTTCTAGAAAAGGATGTGAAGAAAGGCAAAAAGTTTCAATTCAGCGGCCTTCAGACAAAGCAGTGGATATTGATACTACTTGGATAGCATTCACACATTTCTTGGTGCTCTGTTACAGAGAATGCTCTCTCTCCCCACAGAGGCCAAGATGAAAAATCTTGCCTTGCATATGCAGTGACACTGTGTGTCAGTTCTGTCCTGGAAAAAGACAACCATAATAACACTGAATTCAGGGCACCAGCTCAGCTAGAGAGGAAGTCAAAGACAAGCAATCCACTGTCCTTTTTACTTATGACTCTGCATGGTTACATGTAGAGCTCTGGAGAGCTACATTTACCACCTTACATTTGCATCCGTACGTCTCCATTTACTGCATGCTAAGTCCATCAACACAGGAAGTTATTTTTCTCATAACAACTTCATACCACAATGACTGATATTCACAGTGCTATATCTATCAGGAAGCAGGAAAAGCCTCTGTGGCTATTAGATGCCATCAGCATTCCCAACCCATTCAAACAGATTTCTCTCAGCACATTAGACTACAGCTGCATAAAACGCATCTTCTTCCCTTGTCCTCATTAAACACACAGTCTGTAATTCTTTCTGTATCTTCACTGTATCTTCTGTGTCTGCTGACAGTGCACAGGTATCAGGGAACTGTGTATGGATCACCCAGAAAGCTCAGGAACTCCTGAAGCAAGTGCGGTACTTAAGCATGAAGTCGGGCCATTTATGAGGATAGATTAGTCTAAAGTGAGTCTAATCTCATATGACTAAAGTGTGGCTAGAATATGCTACTACTAAGGCTTCAGGCTTGGGGTCCCAGTTCCCTCTTCCACCCAGCACAGTGTGGAGTGCTGGGATGCTGGTTTCAATTAGCACTTTCCTAATTTTTCTCAGAGGACCGGAACTGACACACTGGAATTCAAGGTTAACACAAGTAACAGACGATTACAGCTGGCTGCAGCACAAGTTCAGGCATTTCAGTGGTGCAGAGCAGGTTAAGGATTCTGTGGAGCCACAGCTGCTGCACTGGGTAGTGCTCAGCACCAAGTGCCTGGTTATCCATGCCTTGGGCCGAGAGGCTGCACATACACACACGACTGGGAATCTGTCCCAAATACAGTGAGGAGAGGCACAAGGCTGATTTGCCTCTTCGTACAACTGGGGTAAGTCACCACAACTGTCGCATAATATCCCTACCTAAGTACCTTAGGTTACTGTTAGAGGGAGAAAAGGCACATCAGCATGTGCTGGTTTCTAAGAATGGTTTATTTTGAAACAGTCTGTCAGTTGAGTTTACATCCTGAACCCTCGCTAAAAGCCAGCCTCATCCCACTAGCACAGGTATTCTAGAGCTCAGTTGCATCATAAAGACCAGAATTGGTTTTTTTCTGATATCATAAATTTAAATCCACTCAAGCCAGTACTGAAGAGAGATCCACGTACAATCCACTGCTTCTTTATGGTGAGCATTGGCACTGTAACTTTTCATGAGTTATTAGGATGAGTTTCATCAAATAACAGGCTGGCTTGTACTGTGCACAGCAAATGTATTTTTGGCTGCACCTGCAGTGCCAGGAAGCATTCCAGGCAACAATTTTTTCACCTGATTTCATGTGAAATTTATAAACACATTATGGAGGGCCTTTGCCATCATCTGTAATACCCTGAAGTCGCCAACGCCCAGGAAGGCTGGGACATCTGCTGGGACAATCTGCCTTAAGGATCAACTGAGTCTACATTACTGATATGTTCCCCAGTGCATTACTGTAACCACTCCTTGCACTGTAATTTAATCCAAGTATTTAACATCAAAAAGAAAGTTATTCCAGGATGCTTTCAAGGTGTTTTTAACTGCCTGGAGCCTCTTGATGAGACACACTACATAAACCTGGATTGTGCAACCACCACAGCAATGGACTGTAAGAAAAGCTCCAGCTGCAGGGGTTGCCAAGGAGGCTGTGCACACAGCAGGCTGGAGTAACCCAAAAGGGTGCTTGTGAAATGTTTGTGCTGCTGGCAGGCAGCACATTGCCAGGACAGATCACACATCATGCATTTGCACATGAAATGAAGCTGCACTGGTCTGAGAGCATGGGAAAGGCCTGTCTTGAACGGCATGTGTCCTACTTCCTAAACATGTATATTTTACACTTTACACTTGGTTATTGGCCAGATTGAAAGTACCGCAAGTTCCCCAAAGCTTGTCGTTTTGCCTTTGAAGTAGAACTGTTTGGATAATGTTTCCTTTGGCAATTTATCTATGTAACAAAGCAGGAACTTCACTGCATTGGCCTCTCAACAATCCTCCACTAGCTTTTGTCGAAGTCTTCATACTCCTGTGTATATGCGCTCTCAGAATTCGATTATTTTTTGTGACCTTGCTTAGCCCCTCTCCTCCTCCCTTATGGTTCCACATGGTGAGGCTGGTGCTCATATGAACTCACTTAATTCTGGGGGTTTTCCCTGCTCTATGTATGCCTGGTTGAGTTCCCATTTCCCAGAACAGCATAATTAACAAGATGTTTGTGCACACCTTGCTCCTGCTACCATACAAAAAAGAAATGTGTTTCTACTCTTGCCCCTGCAAAAGAGCTTCAGCTCATGAGCCACTGCTTTTCTCTCCATGCTCTCACCATACCGCAAGATGGGACAGAGAGCAGGATCTCCTGAGATGTTTCTGCTGCTTTCTGCTTTCTGTTGGTCCAAAACCTCACCCACAGTCTATGGCACTTGACATCTAATCTCGAAGCACAGTGAGTGCCTGGCAAGAGAGGCATCCTTTTAGTTTTTGATTTTGAACATGACAAACACTCAGGATGGGTTCAGGATGTTGAAGGCACTCTTTGCTCCCACCAAGAAACTGCAGATAAGGGATTTTGGCTAAAGCACTCCCCACTCAGGGATGCCTAGTGGCATCTGCCACTACTAGGTCAGAACTCATGAGCAGCTTGTTCATTCACCAGAGAAGACTGTGGCTCTCACTCAGAGCTGGCTGGTGAGATGCCCTATCCCAGGCTGTACAGCTATGGGGACTAAGTAGACAGACTTTATTCAAATCAAGTATTCCAAGGAGTCTGGAAAAGTCACCAAATACTCTTCAGCCTTATTCCTCCTGCATCATGTGCATACATAGTCTATTTTAAATACAACCTGGCTGTGAAATCAAGGAGAAAAACGTATTGTTGCTAAAGAAATGGGCATTATCAGAGCTACCAGTCTGTCATTTCTGAGTAGCCTGGAGCTCCTGAGCAGTACCAGGAAAGCTCCCACACCACGACGCTGCACTGCCCCAGGGTTGTCTTACCACAGGAGTGCCGTGTCTGGTGTGAGGGAGGGAGGAGGCTGCTGAGAGCACCTGGTCCCTTCTATCCTGGCATGAAACTAAACTGGACCAAGACCCTTTCTTGAAATTCTCTCCCATGTTTCTCCACAGTGCACACTGCACACCTTAAGCTGGAGGAAGCCATTGCTACACCACTCCTGGGAACTGCTAAATTTCCAGGTCTCCGAACACACCAATATACAGAGAACCGCCTACTCTCTTACTGAGACTGCAGCAAAACCCGGAGTAATTCCTACTCTATCTTTGCTGCAGCCCAGCCTCTCCAGCAGTCTTCCCCTTGCAGCATTTGCCTCCCAAGGACAAACACATTTCTGGGGAAAAATGCCCAGGAAATATCACTGGTAAAATAGACTCCTATAGGCATTTCCTTAGGGAACATCTGACACTCCAGAAGTCCCATTAGATTCCCTTTTGTGAACCTTTCTGATGACACTATTTCAGATCACTCTAGTGGGAAAATGATAGTAGGCTTTCAAAAAGACATAGAAAGATGAACATATCTCCTGCATCTGTAACAACGTCATAGTCAAGTCTCTGAGACAAATGTTTTAAGTTAATTTCATATTCCATTATAGAGACATAAAAACAACTATGACAAAAATCACTGCAGAAACTGTTTCTCAATGTTCAAAATCACCTTGTAGCTCTTTCCTATGAAAACACCAAGCCTGTTTTCTTCCCTGTAGTGAACTGCATGTGTATTATCGAAGGGCTGGTGCAATGCTCTGCTAAGACAGGATTGCTGGTTGCTTTCTGTTGTAAAAACACATAGAGCATCCCGAGTTCTTTCTCAGGGTTTTGGCAAAGAGGCTCTTTTAACTAACTGTGTTCTTAGGTAGAACAGCAACAAATGACTTGACGATTTGTTTTTACAATGTCCTCTCTGGGAAGACTAATTACCAGCTAACCTTCTAGCATGCAGTTTCAAACATGAAAAGAGTGGGGCCCCATTCCTTTTCAGGAAAAATTCATACTACAGACTGCAGAATCTCTCTGGGTGAGGGCATTTTGCTGGAAGTTTCTAAAAGCTCTAGGATTATGGGCTGGCCAAGAGATTTCATGATGCTTTTAGAATTTTACTGATAGAATGAAAAATTCTAGAATGAAAAATTGAGTGGAAAAATCCCACGCTTTCCTCAGTTTTACTATTTGTCTCTTTGGGGTAGTAATAGTCACCAAACCAAAGCCACTGGAAATGCTGTTCTCAGCTGTTTTGCTGACAAAGCACAGAAGAACAAAGGTAAATTTCATGCACTGGTTGTGGAAGTTGTGTTCAGCAGCAAGAACCATGTTGCACAGAGCATTATGTTGAGCCACCAGCAGATTCTGCCTGAGAAAGGAAATCAAACGGATAGGCTTCTTCCAATTTGTCTTGTTTCACACAAAGTTTCAGGACAAGCAACTTTTCTTCCTTACTGTTCTTCCTATTGGACTTCTTTCTCCCTTCTTAATTCCTCTTCCTCTTGGAGTAAATGGTGCCTCTCCAGAGGTTTGGGCTGAGGCAAAGCCCTGAATGTGCATGTAGCCTCTGCTGGTATTTTCCAGCTGTGTGATTAAACACTGGGAAGGCCAGGCAGAAGCTTCTCATTGGAATTTGTTCCTGGGTGCTTCAGACTGCAGAAGCAAGGCAGCAAACATCTCTGAATTTTCTGGCTCAGGCACAGCAGCCTGAGTGTTTGGTAAATCATCAGTCACATCTGCACAAGTCTATCTCAATCATCCTCTCCATTCCAACACACCTTTTCCCCAGTTATAGTTATCAAGCTTTACAACAAATAATTTTGTAATCTCCTTTTACTGGGAAACTAAGCAGCAGAAAGCACAGTGTATGTTCAGAACTCATTGTTCAAATGTGTTTTATAACCTTTAAGATAAAAGTAAACTTGCTAGGTTTTTAAATCTTTCCCTGCTTTAAATGTTATTAAAGCTCTGGAAAACATGCTCAATTACTTCAGCTTGAGTTGCAAAGCATTGCAACCACAGGCTGATTGGGATCTGAGCAACTGTAGATGCTGCTGAGCAGAGAGAAAAATTGATAAACCAGGACAAAATTTACAGATGGGAATGGGGAGTGGGAGGCTTAAATGGCTTTTCACTTCCTCTTTTCCCCACAGTCCTTAGCACATGAGCACAGTCCTCATACAGCCTCATGCCCCACTCCCAGTCATGCACTTGATCTCCTGCCTGCACAGCTCCTCCTCTACAACAGTCCTTTAAGTGGTATTATTTTAGAAATTTAAATAAAAAGGTCCCTCTGCATCTAAGACATCTAGTTACATAAACCTCATACAATATTCAGAATTTCCAGAATCCATATAAAATCCAAGCCCATGCATTTGCTTCAGCTGCTTATTGATGTCAGGCATTTTTAAGGAGTTCAGACCTAGAAAGAAACTGTCCTCTCTTCATGAGTCTGTAGATATCATCACTTCCTATGGAATACATTTACAACACAAATAGGCTTTGGATAATCTACAAACCGAACTTACAAGAACTGTGGGAGTTCCAGTTACAAGGTAAGCATCTATTTTGAAACTGTTCTAATAAAATCAAGTTATTTCAGCTGCAATGGCCTGCAGGGACAACAATATTTGCTTTCTTTTGCAACACCTTTGTCAATCCTCCTTCATGGCAAAAAAAAAGGAGAAGTTGCTCATTAATTACCTGATTATTTGTATGCACTTGATCAAAAGCAGAGCCTCACTTGTCCCCTATAAACATCCTAGATTTGGTACAGGCCTTGAAGGTTTTAAAAGTAAAATGAAAATCTTTGAAGAAAATTATTATTATTATCATTTTACAGACAAGAAGGTTATTGAGAAAAAAAAATGGAAGAGCTCATCCCAAGATTGCAGAGGACAATCTGTTGCAAAGGCTAGGACTAAGCATGGCTCTCCTGGCTCCTAGAATAGTGACCTGCTTGGCACTGGCTTGTTACTTCTATTATTGCAAAGGAAAAATTAATACCTGCCAACACATACACAGAGATGATGAAACTCTTGAAGAGGAATTCAGTATGTCTAAAGATCTATAGAAGTAGAATTTACACTTCTGAAAAACTAAGCTGAAGAAAGCTTTGGAAATTTGAGGAAATTCTTTGGAACTAATGATCTTTCAAGGCCTTATGTAGATTTTCCTTGTGACACATAGCCACACCAGCCACTCACTTCTACATATTTAGGCTCAGAGGAGGATCTCTCAGGTAATAAATAGTCCCATCAACTTTCACCACGGCTTGACCATAGACAAATGAGCTTTTAAGCACTTGTTTCAGTCTCCTGCAGTTCCGGTGTCTTGTTTCCTGTTTCTCCACAGCCAAGTGGCAAGCTCCATCTTGGATACACCTGTGATTTATTTGTTTGTTTGTTCATTTTTACATACACACATGCTCAGGCTGCAGGGTTTTTTGTTCGGATGGACACAATTCAATCCTCTGCATTCCCTTCTCTCCCCATTCCTACGACTGCTCCCCACAACAGGTGAGTTTGCAGAGGACCTAAGCACTGTTCCTCCCTGATGAGTTCACTGGGAACTGACTGTGTTCAGCTCCTATAAAAACCTAGGATATACAGGTATTTGCGTATCTGTGAGGCATTAACTCAAGGAAGCAATCAGGGATCAGTTAGGGCTGGTGGTGCTTAACACAAATTAATTGCAGCCTGACTAAAAATCTTTGAAAAGTTGAGTCTAGAGATGGAACCCTACCCAAGATTCCTAACTGAGGTCCAGCCAGCACAGGCAGTAGCTTTCAGGGGAGAGCTCTACCCTGAGGTGACCCTTTGAACTGGATCCTTTAATACAGCAGCTGGAGATCAGACACACAGAGCAGGTGTCAGCACCTCCAGCACTGACATATCGATTTAGAGCAAGATTCATCTTGTCCAAGTTCCTAATTTGGGAATCTTATTTTAATCTTACCCTGATTAATTCAAATCATAGTCAATGCTGTATGTTTTAAACTCACAGCTATTGATGGCTGATGGCAAAGCTCCATAACTATGTATGCAATGTGCCGGGTCACCCTCAGGGAATCCTGATCAGACCTTCTTACTAAGTGTTGTGAAATCCTGAGGAGTGAAAACACCAAGATGCCAATAAACAACTCCACTGTAACACAGGTACATTAATGCCTTGAGAATGTTAAAAAAAAAAAATTAAAAAGAAAGTTCACGCTTTTAAGTAAAAAAAAAATCTGTAATTTTAGAAAAACTTGTATAGAGAAAAAACACAAACAGAAACTAGTAGAAGTTGATTCTGAGTTCTTGACAATCACCATCCTAAATGTTAATGATTTTGTAAAGCAAACAGATAATTCATGTTGATATGCTTTTTCTTAAACCCTTGCCACTTAATTATTTTGGTTCCTTATGCACCTAAACATTTACATAGTGTTATTTTTGCAGGCCTGTACATTATTTTCCTCTCCTCTTTTATTACTAGTCTCAGCCCTCTTTTTTGCTAAGACTGAACAAACAGCATATAGTCACAGTAGCTCCTTGCTCTAAGCTCCTGGAATTTTCTTTGTACAATGCAATTACAGTCCAATTCCCTCCTAGAAGGTACCAAGCACTACAAACAATTCATCTGCCTTCACAACTACAATAATATGTTCAAGCCAGTGCAAATAAGTGATGCAATGCAAGCTGTGTTCTTCCCAAGGGTGGAAAGCACGCCCCAACCAGCCTCTCAACTTGTTTCTTCCCAAGGAGAATAACTTGCAAGGTCACTTTTGAACCCTCACTTCCCATGGGGTGGCCACAGTCCACCCAGCAGAGCTAAGGGAAAGGAAAATTAACCTTTGAACTATTCTTGCTCATATACAGTGTACATGAACTAGCAAACAGCAATACATAACACTCATTAATTGCAGCTTCACTTGCAAGGATTGAAAGATTCTCCTAAATAACCTCAAAGGGCCCATGACTACTAACAAATTCCAATGACTTCATTCAGAAGCTCAAATGAGATGGAAACATCTAAGCCTGGTATAAATTCCAAATGCACAAGCCTTAATTATATTCTTAATGTTTCTAAAACAGTTGCTGGAGATTTCCATACAAATCTATCATTCAGAAAATGTTTTAACTGAAAGAAAAACAACAAAATCTAAACAGACATCTTCATACTGCTTGCTGTTTAAAGCACTGTGGAAATAGATAACACCAGAATATATTATTTAGTGTAAGAAAGGAATTGATGGGATTAGTACTATAACAATTCTTTAGTTATTAGACAGGCTTCTTTATATGACCATGGTTTGATCACTTAAAATCTACATTTGTTATTCTGAATAATATAAATTGCATTTTTATTACGATTTTACTCTTTAGGCAGCCAAAATATGTATCTCTGAATTGGCCCCTATTGGCATTTGGACTTCTGACAGTTTTTCAAATATTTAACTAGACATGAGCAGAAAAACATATAAAAGAAGAACATATAAATTCAGATGTATTAAGAAATACTTGGACTTCTGCAAAATGTTGACCATCTCTGAACTCTCACCAAGGCTTAATACCCAAGTACACCTGTCATCCTGTTCATTCCCCTGCTTCATTCCCATTCAGAATCTTTTTCATCGTTCAGTGTACCAGACCAATTTCTTCTTGTCATGGCAGTCTCAGTTCAGCTGACTCTGATTAGAAACCTCTTCTTGTGGCAGCCCAACCCATCCTCCACACTAAAGAATGGTGATAAGCAACCAGACTTCTTAAAGGCCAGACCAATATTTTCCCAATCTTTTCAGACATTACTAGCCCATAACATAGAACAGAACACTTCAATATCAGCCCTTTGCGATTCAATCAATATTCTTACCTAACAAGCTGAAGAACCTCACAAAACTTACCATCTTTTGCCTTAAATGTGTACACATACATATGAGAAACTAAAGAATGCTAACCAGAACCTATCACTGCACATGGGAATGGACATGAGAACACACACAGAACAGATGCCTGTTACTCTGCACTACCAGGAGGTTCTCACACTGTGCACGGGGGAGGAGGACAGTCTGCAGGGAGACTCTCCTACCACCTACCAAACATTGCTGCTGCAAGATTTTCTAGCTTATTTCAACCAGATAAACAGCTTCTGGAGTGTTACAAAGGGCCATGCTTGGGCCAATTTGGACTGGATTGGGCTGAAACTGCATCTACTACACACAATAAATAAGAGTTTTCCTGCACAGGGTAATACGACCTATTCAAAATGTTGTCTTCGTGCCCATAGCATTCCATAGCATCTAAAAGAATCATGAACCAAAGGTCTGACCTTCCAGTAGGTAACATCTGTTGTCCCAGTGATGTGCTCCTCAACAAATATGTGCATAACACTAAAGATAACATGTGACATTGGTAAAGAAAAACAAAGCAAAACAAAACAAACATGGGAGGGAGAAAAGACAAGAAGAGACATCACATTTTTCTGAGCAGGGCAGAACAAATGTTTGACTGAGAAGTTTCAGGTCCGGCTGGGAGAAGGCCAAGACTAATTTAACCTTTGGTCAAATGGTTGGGAGTTAGCTAGTTTCCTTTTTCCTCTTACATCACTCCCAGAGATTTCGACAAAAATAATATGGCCCCGATTACATGACATTACAGGCTCTCATAATGCACTGGGGAGGATAGTGTTGAAACCCCTTAGAGACAAATTAATCCCAGCAAAGCAACAGCTGTAAGATTGCTATAAAGGGGGAAAACAACTACAATGTTTGCATTATGTACTTACATTATTTTAATATAACTTATTAAGGGGATTAGATTATTGTACTTTTGAATAGGTCTGTCAGGTTGCCCATAGTTGCCATTAAGGATTTAACCACTCAATACATTCCTTTGAAATGCTAAAGTAGACCCAGGTATAATAAGATGATTTCTCCTGCTTTCAGAAATCATACGCAGTCAGAGAACACGTGTTCTACCGTGGTTTTTTGCACATGCTGGAACGATCACCACTGCTGTCACCGTGTGCCTCCTGGAGCCCCTGTGAGTGCTCAGGTGTCAGGCACCTGCTCAGCCCGCCCTGGAACGCTGCTGCAGCCGTGGCACTTCCAAATCAAGAATTCCCCAGCTGGAGAAAACACGACCCTGCTGTCCTGCTCTCCAGTTACTCTATACACACCCCCCTTTTCTTGTACTCTTAAACGTGTTAGCAAACACGTGCTGTTCTCACCTGCTATAAAACCACTCTGGTTGTAGCCCACACACCTATTTTGGAAGAAGATGAACTGACCTAAAGGCAGATGCCAGTTCCAGCTCGCTCTCTGTAGCCAACCCACACACCCCGCCCAGGTTTTGGGGCTGCCACTCCGTGCTGCTGGACTAAGATCAGCCACCTGCACCCAGCCTGGCAGAATCTCTGCCGCAGCAGCCACCCCGAGGCCACGTGTGCTCCAGGCCAACCCACGGGCCTGGAAAGCTGCGAAGTGCATGTTTCAGTTGGGCCCGACTGCAAAGGGTGCACTGAGCCTGGCTGTGTTCTCCCCACGCACACCTCCTGCCCTGCAGCACGGCCCCAGACCTCACCGTGAGCCCCCCGGCATTCCGGGCAGCGCCCAAGCTCCAGCACAGGCCACAGGCAGGTTCACCCGGGCCACGTCTGCACGCAGCACATGAAGAGAAGCACCACAAAGCCGAGCTGGCTGGAAGATGTCCCCAGTCAGGGCCGGGCACTGCCCCTGTCCCCAGGCCCACCGGGGTGCACGGTGGGCCGGCGCTGTGGGCTCCACTCAGCCTCGCCGTCAGTTGCACCACGAGCCCTTGCCCATCCTTGTGCCCTCACTGCGGCGGCACAAAGCCCTGGGCAGCCCTTGCCCATCCTTGCGCCCTCACCGCGGTGGCACAAAGCCCTGGGCAGCCCTGCCCTCCTGCCACGGCCTGCACAGCAGACCTGCACAAGCAGCTCAGCGATGCCCTTGTGGGAGACTTCAACGAAATCCACTGCTTTTCTGAGATAAAGCAGCCAAAACTACCTCCCTCAGTTTATAGCAGCCGGTGGAAAGCTGCGCAGTAAGCGAGAAGTGCAGAGACCTCTGCATGTGTTATGAGGAGAAAGGAAGATGATTTTTTTCCAAACTGAGAAAATATGCTCATATGGAACAGTATTTTTAGGTGTTTTGTGTTGCTACTTTGAGAACAGGTTTTATCTTCCCTTACTTAGTTTGGATTGCATGTCTGCCTTCCAGTTTGGAAGAGTAAAGAGAGTTGGTCATGATAACTGTGAAATATGACACTACTTGCATTTTTAAGAACTGGTTTTATATATGGTAAGGTTAATTTCATCTGACTAAATTGTTACTGCAGTTTATTAGTGCTTTGTTTAATAAATTGCAGCTAATAATGTCATGACTATAACAACTAGTTCATAATATCACAGATATTGCTGCGAAACTTAGCGCATATTGCAACTTAATCTCATGAAAAGCATAAAGCAGTTTCATGAAAATTTGCATCACTTTTGAATAAACACCATTTTTTATTTGAAATTGGGATTTTTTATCAGGTGAGAAGATATGACTAAATATGTTGTTATGTTTACCATATATACTTCATGAAAACATATGGATCTCACAGCAGATTTTAGGAATATACTACCGGACCTGTATCTTGATGAAAGTTGTATCACTGTATTGTATTTAATCCTCAGGGGTTTAAATACATAAAAATCCACAAGAGCTTCAAAAACATACTGTCTTACAGAAATTTTAACATCATAAAATAAAATGTGGAAACTTGAGAAGAAGTAATTAATAAAAGCAGTGAAAGCTTGCACGCTGTGTTAAAAGCTCAACGCTACCCCCAAACTTAAAAGCTGTGAAGGCATATGCCTCTGGTGTGCAGGCTGCACTTCAGGCTGGGGCTGGGCTTCTGCCCATCTGAGGGCTGCCAAGGTGGGCCAGAGACCAGAGTCTTCCCTGAGAGCTCGGGCACGTTCCTCAAGCCTGCAGCTGAGAGGCTCTTACCTGCTGCTGTGTAATTCCCACTCACACTGTTGACAAAGTCACAGCACTGGCCTACTGTGAAATCAGGAAGATGGAGGGGCTTCCAGGCCACAAACACTGCCAGGTGTGCCGCGAACGTGCAGCTGCCTGCTGTGCCCTGTGGAGAACAGGGCTCCAGCAGTCAGATCTGCCCAGGCACCACTGCTGTGGCCTGGCTGGCAGGGCCTTCCTGCATTTCCTGAGGGCAGAAAGGGCCTGTTGGGGTGACATGGTGTTTACAGGAGGCCTTACAGATAAGAAATTACCTGTGTTCTTGGGGAGAGCAGAGCTGACACTTCCTAGGAGATGCAATGTCTCACAGACAAGGGTCTCTATTGCTATGTAAGGTATGCTTTGATGTTATTCCCGCGAATGATCTTTCAAGATCTACTGAATTGGAAAGGCATCTCTGCATAAGGTGGAAGAAACAATCAGATCTGTTAAGTAACAAAGCCATAACACAGCACTTTCCTTGAAATGTAATTGTTCTGCATACATGCAAAAGACACACAAGTCTGCTGGGAAATGAACAAGGTCTTTCAATGATCATTCCAAATCTGGAAATCAAGAATGTTCTTACTTTATGAACACCTTATTAACTGTATACACTTTCATGTATTTTCTACAGAAAGTTTACACTCTAAAGTGTATTGGCCTGTGCCAGAAAAAAAAAAAAAGAGGGGAGAAAGTGGGGCAAAAAAATGTAAATATGAGCAAACTATGCCTTGCATAGTTATTTTTCAGTCCTACATTATATGGGAACTGTAATCTCACACAGAGACTAAGTGCAGCAAGTAAATGAGAAAAGCCCATTTAAGTGTAGCCCAAGGTGCAATGATTACAAGTTTTTTTGACCAGCAACTGACTCTACGACCTTGCCACTGGGAAAGGCCTGATCCTGGCTATCCTCCACTATCTAACCAGATAAGTGCCATTTAATCAGCTTTGCTCTAGCATTGCAAGTAAAGAGGCTGGATGTCTAAGTCAAGGAATAAGATAAAGAAACCTCGGATGGTAGCAAGACAACTACTAAAATAACCTGCAGCATAACAAACAGTCTACATGAATGTCAACACATATTCATAGTGCTCTGGAAATTCACTGTTTTCAAACAGGACACTAGAATGTACAACACTGTTCACCCGTCTGGAAATCAACAGGAAATGGGAAGTGCTGCTTTGCCAGAAGAAAGTTACTGCCATTAGCTCTGATCTACTTGCATCCTTCACCTGTAAATGTAAAATACACAGTTTGGACAGCAAAACAACAAACTGGCCACTCACAAAATGCTGCTCAACCCAGTAGGATAACACGTTGTTAAACCGGTTCCATGAACTAACTGAGTAATTTTAGTAAAGCTGCTTGTTAAAAATATTGTGACCATACATTTCTAGTAATTACATGATGAAAATCTTAGGGCTTTTCAGAGGATAGTCTGGTAAGGGCAAACTAATCAACATAGTATATTTAGAGGAGTGATGAAATTAGAGTTTGTGGCACTGTTATATATCAGCCTTATTAATGATTACAATATGGAAAAAAAGTCCTTTTCCAGGACTGACTAGCCACAATCTGTTGGGTGAAAGAATGGGGAGATAGCTGAGGCTGCCTTCCTGAGTTTCTACATTAAAAACCTTTGTATGATTCAGCTTTTAATAGACTATTATAATATATTAAAAATAACAGTTTCAAAAACCGATATGCAGTCTCACTGCATATAAATGCAGACACATGCATACATGCAGATTACTGAAAGATGTATTTTTCCTTAACTTTTGAATATGAGAGCCATGCTGGTAGGCAGACTCCTCAAATATCTTCCATTTCATGGTACACTTTTATGGTGGGAAGTTATTGACATCAGAAAGGAAGAATAATGAAACTGAGGTCACAGAGTTATTTACACTGGCGGGTGGATCCCACAGCATTCCTGTATGATTCGATTGTTTTGATGACCCTCTTTTTGGGATTCTGTCACACATTACATCTGATATTTGGATCTTGGTAACTTGAAAGAGACACTGAGAGGTCTATTTGGTTTCTGTTACCGGTGAATTAACACAAGGTTAAAAAGTCTGTCCCTGTTCAAGCCAATGGAATAATTCCCAATGACTTCAGGAAGTTTCCAAACTCCCTGTCCCAAAGTGCTAACAAGCCAAACAGAAGGAGCCAAAGAGATACCAAGCTGAGCAAGGGACTCCTAAGAACACCCAGGGAACATCCAGAGAAATCTGATTGAATTATTGAGGAGGGAAAGGAGAAAAAATAGTCAGCAGTATGTAAGTGCCTTCAAAAGGCCCACTTTATTTTAAATTTTGCTGTCAAAAGGGAAATGTGGGAATTATTGCCTTAAAGGCTTTTGTTTAGAGTTAGGAATTGACAAACCTCTGCTGCAAAAAGCAGTAAAAGAAATAGAGCCCAAAAAGCCATATTTAAATCATAAGCAGAAATCTCATAAAGAAAAGCAGAAATCTCCGCAGACTTGAGATGAGCCTTCGTTTTGTTTTCAGACCATTACTGTAAAGCTGTTAACCTCACAGATACTGTACCACAGTCTGCCCAGCAGGAATTAAAAACCCAGGGCACAGTGATTGAAAAAACCAGAGTATTGACACATTAGCAACAAGGACGTGTATGTATGGCTGCGAATAGCACAGCTCTGATCCCGGTGCAGAAGCCTAGGGCTTCATTACATTTAATTACTTCCGGCTTTAAATCAAGGCCTGCTTCAAAATGAGGGTGGCTGCTATTAAACTAAATTACTTTCCCCTCAAGCTTGTATGGAAAAGTACAGTACCAAAGGAAGACAGCTTCTATTAAAAAATGTATGTTAAATGTGCTGCTGCCAGTCTAGAAATGGTTTGTCACTGGGAGCAGCTCATAGATGAAGCTTTATATGGTACCTGTCTTTCGTATTTTATAAGGGAGAAATGTTTGTATTTGGTTCAGTTCTCTTCTGCCTGATTATTTTTGCAGCTCCTTGTGCTGCTCTGAACTGCTACATGACAACTGTTCCTAATACAGAAGTCGCACATCAGCACACAGATCCTCTTCCTGTGGGCTTCCCCTCTCCAGGGTGGATATAGGGAGTGCCAGCACAACACTCAGCAACACCAGACTTCCCAGAAACAGAGTGCTCTGAGCTGCAGGCAGGTTTGGCTGACCCTGTATCTGAGCATGTATTTCAAACATAAGCACATTAAGTGATAGAAGAAACCTTCTCCCACAAAGGTCACAACACTTACATCCTGGACCTACCCAGATGACAGGCCCAATTAATACTGGTTAAAAAACCAGTACAAAGCAAAACACCAGCAACAGCCCTTGAAAATAATCTGCTGCGGATATACCAGATTCCTAGCAGACAAGCTGAAATTAAAATGAGGGATGGGTTACTCAAATCAAACCAAATACAAACTTAATGAGAATTTCCCCAAATCTTCTGACAGATTTTTTTAATCCCTGTTGTGTTTTGGCTCTCACTCTTATTCAGCATCTGCTCTCTATCCTTGATCACTATCTGAATATTTGTTCCATGCACTTAATTTCGTTCTCTTTCATTTTACAGCCTGCCTGATTCATTTGTTCATTCTTTGATTTGCCCTCACATTTTCTCAGCTTTTAATCTCTTTCTGCTTTTTTTCCCCCCAGTCTCTTGGCTTCATTGTCTCTCTCTCTCTCTTTTTTTTGCCTTAGCCTATACAGCTCTGAATTTCTCTTCCCTATTTCCCTGTTGCCTTCCTGTCACCATTTGTTTTCTATCACCCTGCTTTTCTGCTGGTTGATGTTGGAAATATTTCAGGAATTTGTAATTCTCAGTGCCATGAGAACCGTTATCTTTGCATTTTCACTGGTGAAAGTGCTCTCAGCACGGTGAAGATGATGAGGATGCTGACGGAGCGGGCCTGGGACAGAGAGGCTTCAGATGGACTCTTCCCTGAGCCTGCTTTGCCTCCGAAGTGGTACGCTCCAGTGTGGAATGTGCGAGAGGAAGCTGGGTCCGTGGGGAGCGCGCAGCCTGGGGGCAGGGAACGCGGATTGAGAAACCTCAAATTCCACACAACAGAAATGAGTACAGGAGAAACTGAAATAAAAGACAGAAGCAAGATGAGGGACCAGCTGGAGAAGGGTTGCGGGGGGAAGTGCAGGAAAAAAAATACACCCACCACCACCACACCCTAGCCTTCAAGTTTTTGTTTCATGCAGGTGCAGACGAGCAGCAGTACCAGCCCTTGCTAATATTCACTTGCTCTGAGTAGTAATACTAAGAAAGCCTCAGACTGCAATCCACCCATTATTTATTTCTCTGAACAGGGTCAAGGGTCACCTTTAAAATAACAACTGCAAACAAAAGGCAATTACATGGAATAAAAAATGATTGGTGACTGAAAAAACTAGCCAGTGCATGGAATGGGGTGACTTGTCACCGGAATATGACAATATGCCAACTCAAAATCACCACAGAGAGAAAAATAAATAAATGGATAAATGACTGTATTCTAATACTAGAGATGTCTCAGGAAAGGACCATCAAAGGTTAACCAACCTACTTTGTTTTTGTTTCTGCTGCGCCTGCTATTGTTATTTGTATTCTGGTATCACCAAGAGGCCTCAACCAAGATCAAGGCCATTGCTTTAAACACAAGATAAATATGCACAGGAAGAGAAAGTTCCTGTTATAAAAACCTAACGCTTAATGGATGAGATGAGCAAGTTGAGGAAAAACAGAGATAATGAGAAGTGAAATGACTCAAACTGAGTGACACCAGATCAGTCTGAGAGCCTTATCCTTTCAGAGTTGCAAGGAGCTGAATAGCAAGAAATTTGGAATATTGTGTATACCGTTATGATTATTGTTTAGAAATGTAAGAATTCCACAGGCTCTTCCTTCCTTAGTGATGGAAGCCTCCTCTGTACATGGAGATAAATTAGTTCATGTTTGCTCTTTGCTCAGCTGGTCCTTCAGGTGTCTACCATAATGTCTTGCCATGATAAACATACATGGTACTCACTACCATTTACAGGTTGTGTGCATGGTGATGAGGATATGTTCAGCTAATATAAAATATCTTTCTCTTGTCCAGCTCTCTTCCTTCTTCCTTTCGGTTTCAGTGCTGGCTTTAGTTAAGCTCTCACAGTTTCAAGAGCTGCCAGAATTGTCATGCTGTTACAGCACAGGTGACCTCCATCAGTAGCAGGACTTAAGAGCTCCTTGGACTCTGTGGTCATCTCTGCTTCAAGTTCACATTCTCCGAATACTACTGCACAGAGTTTGCTAAAACGTTCCCCTCTGCATTTCAGCTCCTGCTGAAATCCAAATATTAAAGCTAGTAGCTGATAAATAGAAGCCACATCTCCACAATGCATTGTGCCAAATAGGAGCAGCACAGTATAATGCTCAAAACCAGGGTTTCGAAATCTTCAGAAACATTTTGCTACAACCTGCTAATGTAAGATAGTGCAGAGATGTCCCTAATGTCAGTTGCAGACATACCAGGATGGGGCTCTTGAAAGTAGTACTGCCTATCACTCACCACCATCCCTGTTTTTCAAAACCTCAGACTTTAAAAAAAAGTAGAATAAACCCAGGACTTGTCCTGTAACTACTCCCAAGACTTCAGGATGGATGCAGAGTGGCTGTTAATGTTGCAAGACACTCATATGATAATGAACCATAAAGTTTCTTCACACTGGTTCAACAGGACACAGTGGTACTGTGAGAGATGCCTGTGCGCTAAACTCACAAGTGTTGAAAAGACTTTCAGCGTGGGGCACTACCATCAAAGAAAAATTCTCTTCTCAGTACTAGAGAACAGTATGCAAGCTAATACCTGTAGGGATACCTTTCGCTCCTAAAAACACTTTTCCCTCTCAAGGTCAGAGAGAAGAACCCCTGAGCTGACCAGCTGCCAGTGCCAGTCACAGGATCTTCCAAGCACCACGGAAGCTCCAAGAAGACCCGTGACTATGGCAGAGAACACATTAGTCTGTTGTCCTCATGATTTCCCCTGAAATCATATTAACTGGTTAGGAATGACTGGCAGTCACTGCAGCCATTGATTTGACCCCTGTCTTCAAAGTGTAAACCAAAGTAGCATTTTTATCAAAAGCTGTTGAATGGTTTAAGATGGCCAACTAGAAATGAAACAATAAATTACAAAACACTGACATGGGGAATGAGATAATCCTGTGAGAAACAAGTGAGGAGAGGAACTTCCATCAAGTGTACCTCTCTCAGAATGGCATATTCCTGAGGACCTATTTCAAAACTGTTTGGGTCCAGCATATAAAGATCCAAACCCAAAAATACTCAGCAGCAATCAGCTGAGAAAACAATTAGGACAACACAGGAGCTTAAACACTGTGGCCTGTTTAAAGCACTTAGAGGTGGTCCTTTATTCTCAGTAGTCCTCAGGCATGTCAGCATAAAATCCCTAGAAGAGAATGATTAAATTCAATACTTAATGAGGAGGTTGTGTTCCAAATACTTTAACTTCATTTGTGATCATTAAACACTGGTGGTCTCAGGACACAATAGATAGAGGGGGAAAGTCAGAAAAGGACTCAGATATGAATCAAAATATGTCTGACCGTAAAAATACTTCATTATTACTTTCTAAGCTTTTGAAAAAATGTTGAAAATATCAGACTGGAACTGCTACCTCATATGGTGTTCAAAATATGGTATGGTTAAGCAGATGTAGCCCACTAGACAAGTAAAAACTTACAGAAAGTTATCTATGGTTTCTTGTGGCTCACAAACTGAATAGGAGTCAGCCACATCATGCTGTTGCAACAAAATGTAAACACAGGAGGACCGAAACAGAAGCACAAGTAGGAAAAGAGAGTACAGTTGTAAGCTGGAGATGGTGAAGTTATAATAATGAGGTTCACCAGGCATTCTAACAGCACATTTGCTGAAAGATTCAAGCTGGAGGTAAGCAACCTCATGAAAACATTACAGAAAGTGATGGGGTGTGGGCAGGTTTGGATACAACAATAACAACCTCTGAACATGTAAAAGGCCATTCAAAAAGGACAGGAAGAGTCTGACCTCCATAAATTTAAACTGTGGCAGTGCAAATTGAGATTAAGCATTAGGGAAAGCATTTTAAATGTTAAATATTATACTGGATTAGATCACCAGAAAAGCTGTGGTGTCTTCATCACTGGACCCCTTTAAGAATAGTTAAGCACTTATTTGGGATGACTGATGTAGACTGCATCACTTCTTGGGGCAAGGAGAGAGAATCACTTCTTGGGGCAAGGAGAGACTAGATATTTGCTCACCATAATGGTTTTCACATTTTTCATTGCAATTGGTCACCTGGAATAGAAGTCACTTCTCTGAACAGGGGAACATCACCAGACTTCTGGTAATGCTCATATTCAAATGCCCCAGTTGTCAGACATTCATGTAAGAGAATGGGTTTGGCAGAGCGAAAAAGGGAAGCTATCAACATGTCTTGAATGGTAATCCAGAGTCTAAAAAACAGAAAATCAATTCAGCTGGGAAGGACAGAATGCATTTGGGAGTGTCCTCAAATCACTTCCCATATTGAGAAATCACAGCTGTAATTTTCTGTGCAACTGACACAATTTTCAAATACTGAGGCCACCTTCACATTACCTCAGGTACTATCTCTTCATGCTGTCTGATGCAAAATTATGCTTGATTTTTCCTGGAGAAAGAGGGGGTAAGGGCTCTCCCTACAAGGTTTATGAGCAAAAACAAGAAAAAGAGTTGAAATTTTAAACTAATGCTCTTGATTTCCTCTTGTATTATCTTCCTTGTTCAACATGTCAATCTGTTTGATTTTTGTAACAAAAATATAGTCCGACCTGTGCATATTGCATTTCAGAAAAGTTTTTGGTTTTTTGGGTTTTTTTTTTGAAACATCTGTTTGGAAGTGTTAAGGTTCTGCTGAAAAACCTCACACAGATGTGGGCAGCATGCCATATTCTGAACAACAATAGAATCTCCAAGCATCCTCCCAGGACATGCTTAAATAAAATTCCCAAAGAAGAATGAAATCAAAGTTTTTTAGCCTAAAATTTCTTCTGCTAAGCTGCACATGGTGCCATATCTGTGCACTTGCAAGGAAGACCAAGTCAGCTGCCATTTTCTGGCAGGGCCATGTATTGCACTACTGCATTGAGTCCCATTTGCGTGGTCCCACAGTATGTTTTCCACTATCCCATGTTAGTCAAAGGAGAAGAAAATAGAGGAGAAAGCACCACAGAACTCAGGGCAATTAAGGTTTTTTTATTTCTTCCCTTTTGCCATTACTGTATCTTGTATGTGCTAATCTCTCCCAGGATTCTCCACCCAAACTTAGTGCTCTCAATTCACCCATGCTTTTCAACACTTCTCTTGGGATTCTCATCCCGCTGTTTCTTTCAAATGTCATTTTCTTTTCTCTTTTACTCTCTTGCTTTCTTTACTTTCCCCCTCTATTTTTCACAGTCCCTCTCACCCCTGCAGGAAAGAAAGAAAAAAAAGAAAGGAATGAAATGAACTGCATTTTAACAGTCAGAATAACAGTGAAACAATGCTCTTGAGATCCCATCTGTTGCCAACACATCTCCCAAGACAGCAAATGATGGGCATTCCTTGCTAAATAAAGAGAATTTCCCACACCCATTAAAGATCTACACAGCAAAGACTGTTGCTTAAGTATTTACTTTTTATGGCATACAAGAAAACTACCTGGAATTGTAAATACCAATGACATATTGTTCACATCTCTACCAAACATGTGGTCAGTGGCCATATGGATAACTTCTGGGTGTGAAATGTCCTTTCTCTTTTTTACAGTGCTGCAATATCTTTGTGCCAGAGGCTTTTTTAAAAGTTTAATTGCATAATTCTACCTCCGGTGCATGAAGTTAAATTCTATTTACAAACAAAACTCACGTTCCTTCCTACCCCAAAAAACAATCAAAGCAAACTCACTCAGTTCCTACATCCCACCTAATAAAGAGCTACCTTTTGTTTTGTTTTGAATTCATTAAAGCTTTCTCTAATTAGGATTTCACAAATCTTGATCCAACACAGAAACATTTATGCACACCATTTATAGAATCAATCTAATTCACAAGGAATAGTAATTATTTAATTATGATTGCCCTGGATTTATAAAGTGGACTTATCAAAAACAACAACACTGGCTCAACACTTCTCAAAGTTAGACAGTTTACGAAGGCCTTAAATGGGAGCATAGTAAAACTACAGATGAGCATGTTTAAAGTGTCATTTCTCATTAACTTGATAATGAACTTCTTCATTAAAAAAGGAAAGTGACAGACTCTTTAAGAGATATTGTGTGAGTTCTTAAGAATTTTCTTGGGAGCCGCCTTGACATCCCTACTGTTTCAGCTTTAGGTCTGCACTCCAAAGAAATGCGATTTCCATATGGTTAAGCAAATGTTTCTCACCAGCATATCTCCAAACCCAAGTTATTTTGTATCTCCTTTTTCATTAGAGTTGTATCCCAGATGGTGCTTCACAACAATAGGTGTTACTGTGAAAATACTGAGGCTTCAGAAATGTAAAACCACTAGAGAAAATCTGAGGCAAGGATAGGGAAAAAATGGTGCAAATTAATATCACTTTATTTGCATCAGTACTGAAAGTCTTTTTTAAAATGGGTGGAAATCCATCATCCAGAGAAATGAAGTGAGGAAAACGCAAATATGGAACAGTGTAAGAGCAGGTAACAAACCCCTATTAGCTGAAGAGATGAAAGGAGACAAAGATGAACCCAAGTAATTTTAAAATCAAGCAACGCTATTTTTGAAGCAGCCTGTGAGCTGAGTGGAGAACCATTTGAGTTGTTTGAGGACGTGGATGGTTTGGTTATGATCTCTTGCATATGAAAGAACATAGGCAGCACTACTCTGTATCAGCTAGGACCTGGAGGGGGGAAGCTTGGAATGCCACAAAGAACTGCTTTAGGAAAGCTGGAGGGACAAAACCTACCACAAAGAGGATCATGGCTAAAGCAAATCCAAAGCCTGACATACATGTTTGGTGCTTTAGAGGTATGATTGATGTGGTGGGGAGGAATTATTCAGTGTTCAAGCAGAAAGCCAAATTTCAAGGTAAGGGAAGTAATCAAAAGATCTGAGCAGAGAAGAGAGGCAGATGATATAGAGTCACGTTAAGGAAGTTGCCCTGCTTTTGCAAGATATTTAGCAGAAGAAATTAGCCGAAAGATATTTAGTGAAGGCTCTGAAGAGATTTACAGTTGAACCTGATAAGGATGAAAACAATGACAGTGTAAGACAGTTCATAGGCAAGGATAGCATTTTTTATTATATATAAATGATGTAGACCTTATTGATGTAACTGAAAAATGAAGTCTTTCAAATAGAGAATTTCCTCTTCTCATCCCAAACAAATACAACACAGACCATGTTTTGCAATAACTAAAGTTAAGATATCCAAGAAAATAGTGGAAAAGACAGAGACCTAGACTACCTAAAGGTACATACCTTAGCAAAAAGCATTGCCATTACATACAGAAGAGAAGGGAAGACAGCTGTCTGGATAATGTACATAAAACCTTGGAAGGAGGAGGACAGCTGAAACAGTTCAGAAGGGTGAACCGATTTGAAAGCAGAATACATGCACTGCCATTATCTTCCATACAACAAAATCCTTCACTGAAAATTATGGATGATAAAAAGAACATCTGTGCCAAAATATAACGTATTTCTCCAGCTGAGTACAAACATCCCTGAAAGCTCAAGGTTTGATCCGTATATCCAGAAAATGCTATTTCAAAAAATGTTCTCTCTCTGCAGTGATTCAACATCACAGATAGAATATTGCTGAATTGATCATCTGCTGTGATAAACTATTTTGGAAATACAGTCTTTCAAGAAGTAATATAAAACCTAGCTTCTGCCTACACATAATATGCTGGGTTTAGTAATCCATTACTCAGCAAGTGCACAAACTGCTTGCGTCTCCTCTATGTGTTAAAATAACCATAGCCAGGAGTAAAAAGTCTGAGTTTCCTCATACAAGGAAGAAACAGGGAAAAACGTGTCAGGAGGAAATGGTCACACCTGTTTAGCAATGCCTGACTGATAAAATGGTGTGAACACATTTGTAAACGACCTAAAATGCCTCAAGGATTACACATTATGGTTACATTTATGCTTCCTTGTCTATTCTGGCAAAGTAACAGTCTCTCACATTTCTCAAATACTGCCATAAAGATGCAGGAAGCACATGCATCAGGTACGGCTTCATATTCTTTCCCAGTTGGAGTTTGTTAAATCACTTTTGCGTTTTCCCTTCTCCATTCCATGTCCCCTTTCACTTATTCATCTTGAGGTCTGTTTCCTTATCTGGCCATGACTGTGGAACAGATTTATACCACACTGCACATGCAAACACTCACTCTCATATTCAAATCAAGGACAGTGGCATTTTCCTACAGTTTGTTGGGTGGGAAGAGTAGGAATATATTCTATAAACAATTCTGAAGGATTATAAATAGTGTCTGCTCCTGTCTGTGTGACAGATCTCAAGTCAGCAAGAACCAGTTAGCCTTATGCTTTCCATCCCTTCTCTCTCTGTGAAATAAAGAAATCCACAACCAATTTGCTACTTGAAAAGAGGAAAGGATGTAAGGAGCACAGTTCTCTCCCAGATGATGAGGGCTGAATTCACAGCCTTTACTCGTTAGCATCATTAATATTACCTCAATTACGTTTGATGATGATGAAGATATAATTAGTATAAAGATCCAACATGTTTTACTGATGTTAATTGTATGTTGATTATAAATGGGACAGGATGTATTTACATGAGCTTCACTATTCAAGGAAGGTTGTGAAATCAGAGTCCAATCCTGCACCAAGAATAAAACCTGCACCTTCTATAATTGTAATAGTATCCAGATGTTCTTCTGTAACACGAATGCAGGTGGTGAAAGCAGTAAACTGGTATGGAGCAGATGTGTTCCTAGCACAGGTGGGACTTGCTCCCAGTGCTACAGTGAATTTTGCACTCACTGATGTAACAAAAGAAGAGTCCAGAAGATAGAAAAGTAATGTAAAAAGTGAATTAAAATGTAAAAAATAGTTTCCATTTTGGTGGTGCACCTTGATTGTTGAGATTTTAGAAAATGTCACAAGCAGAGCAAACAGGGATTTTCTTAAAAACTGAAACAACAAAAATCCAAGGTGGCCAGCAATGGAGCATGTTCAGATACAGAAACCCTGGAGGGCGTAGTACTCCATGCTTTGTGGGACGTGCATAATGTGCATTAGTTGCCGGGATTGCCTCTGCCTCATACCACTACAGAGATAATCACTATTACCATGTTTTGGCTACATATTATTCACCTGATACTTGAGAATTAGGCTCTTCTTTACTGTTCTATGGTGGTAGATAGGGGAAGACTGATTTGACTTCGTCAGCAAGCTGGGCCAACCAACCTCATTCCAATAAACTTTTCAGACTGCATCTAAATAAATCTAACAAGTCTTCACTGTCATGTAGAACAGACTTTCTGAAATTTTACAGAAAGGCTGAATGCTATTTGCACTTCTCTGTCATTATATAACACCTGCTCCCAAAATACATGCACCATTTAGGCCCTCTCTGTGCTAGGTGTCAAACCAATCTGCACCAGTCGAAACAAGGATAATCTGTGCCCCAAAAGTATGTGCATTGAAAGACAGTCCATTGGATAGGAAGAAAAAAAATGCACTTGGAAACTGAGAACATAATATTACCTGCATAGGATTGCAATGGCCATGTTCTCTGTAGACAAATAAGCAAGGGAAGATACAAGAGAGGGCTGTCGAAGGGATGGAATGAGACATTATTGTGGATGTTTTGTTCTGGTGTGCTTGCCAAGTGTAGAAGGCAGCACTGGAGTATATTCAACAGGTTATGCTATTAAGGATCTAGATATCAGAGACAGAATCCTCTGGATACAGAAAGGTTAGGCTGCAAGAGACTGTGAAAATGAAATCTGAGAGGGACAGATGTCCTAGATTACAGGAAGGACTGGAAAGAAGCCCCACAGCAGCACTCTGAGTAGATCTAACCGTGCAAGACTATGGGTGACAGAAACAGAGGGAAGAAACCACCACATAGTAAGTTAGGATAGTATGCCAGCAAAGTGTCCTTGGCCTGCAAAACACTCTCAATAAACTTCAATGGCTCGGTCACCAATGCACAGATTTATGTTGGGTTAGTTTGTTGGGTTAGTTTTCATTATCTCCATGTCATTATTTATGCTCCATGCTCAGGGACACCACCCAAAATAGGTGGTTTAGAGACAAATAATAAAGAGCCTGGTTCTTATCCCAGGGTGTTTGCAGTCTAGACAAAAACATCTCTGCTATTCCTAATCATATCAAGCTGAATCTGGCCATTCACATTTGGAGCCCAGATGAGAATAAGATTCCTAAGGCATGCCCCAGGACTACTTCCCCTCTGTGAGTTGAGTAATCAAGTTATAAACCATACCATGATGGGCTGGGCAATTAAACATTCCCTAGTTCATCTGAAGAGATTGCTATGGCAACAATTTCTATACCAGCTCTATTGTTGGTCCCATTTCTTCTACCTTCTCCTTTATTTAGTAACAGTCATTCTTTATCTTATACCACCAGGTGGTTATCCTGATAGCAGCAGACATAGATAGTGTAAAAATGCTGCTATATAAGGAAAATAACATGGCTAGGATATATCTGGATGAAAGAGATAAAAATATAGAATACCTAAATTGTGATAATAATTCCCTGTATGAACGAGAAGCTTTATGATGGTGTGCTGTAAACATTAACAGTGAGACAGCACAATGTCCCCTCATGCAACCTCCAAACAAGTACTTTAGGGGACAATCACAGGATAGCAAGTGTTCTTCCAGACTGCAGGGTGTAATTGTTTTGACATTGATAGGACCTAATAGCTTGATGGCTGCAAGATATCTTACAGTGGCTGCAGTGTGCAGTGTCCATAGCTTAGTTGGCTTTAAATCAGCTGATAAGAATACCTATCACTGGTCAAAAGTTAGCTGCTTTAAGACTTCCAGACTTGGGCCATTTACTAAGATTCATCCCATTCAGAGATGAAGGAAACCATCTGGGGCAGAAGTACAGTTATGGTGGAACCACTGCACAGCAACACGGCACAATAAGATCGGGTCTGATGATGAATACTGCGGGCATTTAAAACACCCTGTTGCACAAAATAGGCTGATTATAAACTTAAATAGAAATAACTCCCTTAACAGTTTGGACAAAGTAATTTTGTTAAGGGGATATATCTTGACAGTGCATCTTATCTAAGGGATGAGGAGAAAAAAATTGCTATATCTTGGAGTTTGAAAGATCACCATTTAAACATTTTTCACTGCACTCACCTCTACCATAAGCACACAGTACATTTAATGGAGTTAAAGTTCTTATGTATGTCTATAATACCTCAACTTACTAAGAGGAATAAATATCACAGTGTAAAGGTATTGGTCATTAACTATTCCTATGATTTCCACCTTTCCCTACAACCAGCAGAAGTCAGCTCACAAGAGGAAGGTCTATGCCAATGTGTAAGTTTGGAAGGGAAGTTTAAATCCCATTATGGGACAAAACTGACAGCTGTAAAGTCGTGGGTGTTTTCCTCTCTCTCCTGCTTTTGAGTTAAGAGAAAGGTCAAATTAAAAAGAGTTTGAAGTATCAGAAAAGTGAGACAACCCAAGAAGGAACAAACAACTAGGAAAAGACAAAATTTGCTTTGCTTTGAGATCTGTGGAGGGGTAGAACTGTGCAAAACTATTATGATGGAAGGGAGAAGAGGAAATGACTCTTACCTGTCCTAAGCATCAAGAAATTCACGCTACCAAAAGAATCAGTCCCTGAAAAGGACATACTCTTCATGTATCTTCATAGGTAGGTTTAGCTGATGTAGTGTGAGTATGATAAAGCCACTAAAGAAAATGATACTCAAGATGCGACTCACCTCCGTGTAATAGCAGGCAGATTTGTGACAGGAGTGAACCAGCAACAGCAATACACTGATTTGCAAGAACCTAAACACCACTGATGCATCATAAAAATGAAGGATGGCTGAATCTCAAATGATTCTGCTAACTACAGCTGTTTACAATACTTGAAAAGCCACAGAAATTCTAGCCCAGAAAATCAGTTTCCAGTAGCATGAGTACCTAGGTCCTCCCCGTGTGAAAGACTGCAGCTAATGACTCTGGTAAGGCTTTGGTGTTCTCACCTATAAGGTAGAGAAAGAAGGCAGAATTATGGGAAAATCTTGAGATAAAAGTTGTCAATAGCTTAATAAAGATATAAATGCTTCCAATATGGGTTTGGTTTGACTTGGAACAATTGTTACAATGCAAAACATGAAACAGTTTGGTTCAAGAATGCTGGGAGTCAGACTTATTTTACATGTTATAATCACATCATACATATGAAACAGCCTTTTACTGGAGTTTTGTTTCCATCATGTCTAGATATGACCTCTGTTGCAATACAAGATAATTACAGCAATAATTAATTAATTACAGCATTTTTCATCCTTGTTACTGCATTGATATTAACTGCCTGTCTAAAACAAGCACTAAGAACAGAACACATCCACACTGACTTGGTTTCTCTTATCCAGATAGATAAAAATTATCTGGAGGATATGAATCTTGCAGGAATTTTATGAGCTTGAGTATCACCCCATTTCACAATTGCATTCCATAATTATTTTGGTTATGTTTATATTTTACAGCCAATTCTTAAGGTACTTCTATCAAGGACGGTGCCTTTGTGTGAACACACTTGCTGTGAATTTGCTTTTATTTTGGGGGGAATAGGGATGGGTTTTAATGCTTCATGCCAACAATACAGATGAAATCTTGGGGAAATATAGGGAAGACACTAAGAAAAAGCCTGGTGAAAGTGGAGAGGATCTAAAGGGATGCTGTTTGGTTACATGTGTTTCCTCCAATTGCTCCATCTCTGTCTCTTTAGTGTTGCCACCTATCCCTCTCTTTATCATTTATATTTCACATGGGCTTTTTTCAGTTACCGCTGCTGTTCCTCCCTATAAAAGGTGTATTAATAAAAGGGAAATGCCAAATCCCTGCTGTCTTCTGACTGATGAGCATTTTTCAGAACATAAACAGCTGGAGTTTTTAAACTCTGTGTTCTGCATTGTATGTGGCTGGGAGATGAGGGAATGAGAGGGAAACCACAATTAATTTACTGTTAAGTTTTGAACATAGAAGAACCTAGGGAAACAATTTAAATAGTCTTAATTGTGGCATGTAAAAAACCATGTGCATTTATTGCTGAGTAAAGGTCACAGTGTCAAATAGCACCACATTACCACATTGCTCAATATTCTAAGTATGGCTGACACACTAAGCAACGCTTCTCAGTACGTATTTAAGTGATTTATACCAGGGATATGGTATATGTTTGACCAAAAAGAATCAGCATCAATTCTGAGGACTTCTTATAGCAATTTTTGAAATAATAACTTTTTTCTCACAAGTTATTTATATCAAATTGAAATGTAACTGACAGTTAAGTTTCTCTCAGGAGAACCCAAATACTGAAGAAGTAAAATCATTAATAACCAAATTCTTCCATTATTGCAATATACATGAGGTTTCAATTTAAGGAAGCGAATGTTTCTGTATAGATTCCATTATGCTGTTTGATGTCTGTACCATTTGATGCAGCTATGATTTTCACAAAAGGAAGGATGATGGTGTTAACATGAATATCAGTGCTAATAACCAATGTAGAGAAATGTTAGTGGGCATGAAAGACAGAGCAGGATTTCTGTTCTGTGAGAAATGCTTGTCCCAGCCAATCTCGCCTTACTAAGAGACTGAATCTTCCCCTTGGGCCCTTTTCCTGGTAGTTGGGCTGCTCATCTTCCCTTCTCTCATACTCTTTGTAGGCCATGAACTGCAGATTATCATGCTCTGCTAGCAGCTGTCCTCATGTGAGCAGCACCAAATCCCACCCCAAGCCTTCAAGAAAAAGAGGGATGCACAGGATCAGCAGAAGTGGGGAAAAGGGGACAGAATCTGCTTCCCACTTCTACCATCTCCCCACTGCCAGAACATGGAGCTGTGATCTCTTGGGCAGAGACAGCAGAGACACAATGGGGTTTCACTTTGCTGAGCATCACCAGCCCAGGGCCTCACAGAGCGCAGCACCTGGCTGGACACAGCACAGGTATTGCAGAATCAGCGCCGACTAACACTCTTCTTTGGTTCTGCTTCTGTAAGGAAACCCTACTTTACCCTGTGGCTCAGTCTCAGCCATTATTTCTTCAATAGGAGCCAAAAGACAATGTTAACAATTCGCTGCTGAGAGAAATGATTTACAGGAAGGTAGCAGTGGCACAGAACACAAAGCTGCCAAGTGTCAAACTGTCTCCTAGGTGTCAAGCTGAAATGTTGCATTTCTGGTGTGTTTACATTGCCATTGTCTGTGTTTTCAACCAGTATAATGAAGTTTCTGCTTTTTATGAGAAGAAGAGTATGTTACAATGCCCCTCCCAAATTAATGTTTTTATTTGGTTTGAAAATAAAAACATTGGTGTACTCCATTCAATAGTTTACTTTAAAGCATTTATCATTTCATATCATAATGTTAGGGGAAAAAAAATATTTATTGAAGAGTCCTGCATGGGAGAAGGCTCTTGCCCATGTTCTTCAGTTCTCAGAGCACAATAAACTCTTCAACAATGCCTTCCAAGTTCTTTCTATTTCTTGATTTCAGTATTTCCTACAACACATAATAATCCTTTTATTATGACAGAACTGATTGTATACAACTTGGTCCCTTTCTAATAAATGTCACCTCTCCTGTCATTCAGCCTCAGCTTCTAATTTCTCCCTGGTGTTTACCACATGCTCCACCAGCTACCAACTGTCCACTGTCAGAACGGATAAGCCATTGCTACAGGCCAGAGATCTTCCAACACAGTTTCCCCAGAGCCAGATATCACCCCTAGCAAAAGAAGTTAAAATACAACAAAATCTCACACAAAACACTATACAAATAATCTCCCATTTCACATTCATCTTTTATTAAAACACAAACCCTAGCAAAGTCCAACTGACTTCTACTTCACAACCCTACTTTTGGACAGGCCCCAAGTAGTTCTTTTCCCTTCCTAGATAATAATTGCGAAGAAAAGGTACTGTTTTCTTTTTGCTTTTAAATTGAAGTTGCTGACTTCATCGTTTTCCCATAAACTTGAAGTAAATAGAAGTGAGAGTCAGCCTATCTAATTCTGCTATAACTAAAATTTTACTCCACTTATTACCCATCTGATATCTCACAACACTAAGAACTACATGTGGTGGTGTTTTTTTCCATTTCTTGCGTGTTTTGTAGCTAAACACTGATCTTTTCATCAAAATAGGCCATATAGAAACCTATTTGAAAGGTAAACCCCAATTCCAGGGAGTACCTTAACCTTAAATAAAACAGTTTACATGCATGATAAGGTGCTTCTATTCAACAAGCTCCTTTCTAGAATAAAGGCTAAAACTTGTAGGCATAACTGAAGCTCTTAGACACTTATCCAAAGGATTCATTCATTACTGCTTTATACAGAAAATGCTTTAGAGTTCTTATAGGAAGAACTTCAGCATGCTTAGTAAAACCAGAAACAGTGCATCTCAGAAATTTCTGTAGAGAGTACATTTGCTGTAATACAAGTGATAAAACTACTACCAACAGCCAAGTTTCCTTCCAACTTTTCATTTCTGAGTAATTTCTGCAATGAAGACAGAAGTGTAATAGACATGAAGGAATGTGGCAATCCATTTGTTTTATTTCTATGAAATTATTGCTGATTGCAGGTTTGGAGGATGTGTGGGTGAAGTTTGCTGATTTATTTCAGTTTGGTCAGGAATGCTTTTTTAAAACACCTTTAACCTTTTTCTTCCAAACAGTTAATTTGGGTCACTACTTTTGCACTGAAGCTTTGATTGTTAGAGGAAATACTTCTGCATACTTTTGCTCTGCTGTAAGAGAGGCAATATATTTTGGGCCATATGCCAACAGATTTTAACCACAAACTTAGGGAGAGGAGACAGATTAGGTTGTAGTGGTCTCATAATCAGAGTTTCTCTGCACTCTTTTCTTGCTAAGAGCAAGTATTCACCAGTAAAGTGGTTCTGTGTCATATAGATGGCATATCCATAGTAATAGGGCAAACTAAACCCACTCAGCTGCATTCCTCTAGCCTCTGATAAGCGTTCTATAGTAATTTTATCACAGAACTTCTTTAAAGTGTCCAGCCAAATAATATACTTCAAGATCTTCAGTGAATTCTCAACTACTTTTCAGCATGCAAGAATTCTATTCAACAAAGGAAGGTATCACACAAACACCTGGAGGTTTATGATGATGAGGAAAAGACCATTTTCTATTCAAACATTTACAGACACTGTTCCTTTTAAAAGCTGGTGGTCAAGCAAAAAAAGAGAAAGATCCATTTGGCCACAGCATCTATCAGCCTACTATTGTGTGTTTATCTCCAGTAGCAAACTTTCTAATTGTTCAGGCAATCCAGACAGATCAAACAGATGCCTCATCAGCTCACTAGGGAGACTACTCAACCATTTAATAATTCTCCCTGATACTTTTTTGATACTACAGGTTAAAGTCTTCCCTTTTTTAAAGCCTTCCTTTTCTGTGAAACCATCAGTGATTGTGTGCTTTTACACTGTGTGTTCCTTTATTCCACCTTTACTCCTGAGCAGCTCCTGGTGCCAGAGCAGGACCTGTTGGTGCAGTGACTCTCCCAGTTAGCCTCTGGTCCAGATCTGAGAGTGTGTAAATGCCCTGGTCAAGAAAATGTAGTAACACGGTGGGTGTCTCAGGGAGTTGAAAATGAAGGGTGAGCTGTGCACCCCAGAGGTGGGAACTCCAGAGGTTTTAAAATACACAGCAGGCAAACCATATGCAGAGTTTTTGTGACAGAGCAGCTGGGAGGGACATTTCTCTCCTATATTGATACTATGACATAAACATACTGCAAACCTTGACTGCTTCATATTCCATCTTTGCTTGAAACACACACACACAAGTGCAAACACAGACTCCTGTCACACTGCTGCAGTCAAGTGCAAAGGAAATTATTTCTGGGGCAATGCAATAGCCTACAGATGGAACATGAACCCACAAAACCATTGATGCATCATTACATGAAGGGAATTTTGGCATCTGCTGACTTCCATTTTATATCCTAATGACTGAAATTTCTAATTAGGATTCTGCTTTTTTCAGCAGGTGGGTTTAAAAATATTTCAGGTTTAAACAGACTTGGGTTTGTAACTTTTAATTGCTTAGAGGAGTAATGGAATACACAGAAGCAGACCAAAGGCTTTAATATTAAAATGAAACCTGGGTTCATGTCCATGTTTTCCAAATCCATGGTACTGCAATGCTGGGCCTACGCTAAAAATCTCTCAATTAAGCCTGAAACTGATTTGCAAAACAGAAACCCATGCAAAGTATTTTTTTTTTCCTCAGATCTCATAATCTCTTCAGTGCCTCTGCTGTGTAGAAGCTTTGTTCTAAAAGGAACAAGTCTCACTAAGCTGCAGAAAGACTTCTTTCTCCTGAGGAACAATGATGAGCACCTATATGAGACAGTAAGTTCAGCTTTTTTTGGATTGCCCATAACAAATGCATGCAGGACTGACTGAGGAGGCAGCTTGTGGCAGGGGGAGGCAGAAGGGAAATGCAGAGCTAGCAAGACAAATAATTTAAACCAACTTCCCACCTTAAAAAACCCATCGGGTCACAACTGAAGTTTCTATGTGAAAAGTAGTCCTGTAAAGGTGCCACATGAAAAAAAGGATAGTTGGAGAGCTTTGTCCTGTAAATTAAGTAGTTTTCTACTCAATTCATAACCACAAGGGTTACCTCGGGAGCAGAATAAAAGCAACGACAGTTTCTTCTCCCAGATATGAAGTTCTGACAGTCACTTCACTTCTCTTTCTCTAATAACTCCCAGTCCCACATCCTCATTTGATGATAGAAATATATATAATACAGATGGGTACAGATGTAACTCAAGTAAAAATAAGCAGTCTCAAACTATGGAACATAGTAGCAAATTAAGAGCATGGTCTCCTCACGATCTACTACCACCACTAATGCATTTAGGTTGGCTTTAAGTATATGGAACTCAACTGAACACCCTGGATCCCACAGGAAAAGGAAACCCCAGAGATCACCTTCCAATAGGACCAGACAAACTGCTTCACATTTAATTAATAGTTCCATCCTGCCCTTGTTTACCAATCCCGGAAGTCCTACATAGATTCTCTTCAGGAGAGGACACATGATGGAAAGACATCTCACCGAGGATTAAAGTGGTATTGTTGGCCAGCTTTAAAGAGGTAGGAGATAAATCAGATGAGCAAGCCTTTCTTTATACTGAGCAAGGGATTTGTCACTGATTTGTCACTCTTAAGAGGCAACAGAACAATATGGACAGATAAAAATGATAGAAGGGAGAACAAGCTGACTCTTTTAAATAGAAATCAAACCAAGAACTTTTCACAAAGCACTAGAAAATCCTCCTCAGGACTCTTGGCTGTCATGTAAAAAGACAAAGGATCCTTTCTTTTAAAAGGGAGAAAGCAAAAAGTACATTTAAATGGTCATTTTGCACCACAAGTTGCAGCAGAAGTTGGTCCCTGACAGCTGGGACTAGCAGCATTTAACCTGTTCCCAAATGATGCCGAGAAGGGCAAGAATGCACAGAATTTTACCTAAACAAAGTGAAAAATAACTATGAAAAGCTGTAAAAACTATTTTTGACGTGACACTGATTGAAGAAAAAGAATAACGGGAGAAATGCTGTGTGGGTAAGTGCAAGGCAATGCAGAAAAATTAAACCCAACCTTAATTACACATGTTAATCAATAGCATCCATAATAGTTATTGCCTCTCAGTCACAGTTTTTCAAAACCTGTTCATATCAAATCCTCAACAGGAATTAAAAGAAATTGATTAGTTATCAGGAACAAAAGTGAGAGTAAAAGAAGGATCAATCATACCTCAGAAAGTACTACACCTGCAGCCTAAATGGACAACCTTGAGCACAATTATTAGTACACAGATTAGGGTAAAAATGTGCATTAACTTATTCTTATGAATATAACAAAGTACGACAGAAAGACACAACTGGTCTGTAATAAAGGAAATTATCCATGCTGGCAAAATAGCAGCTCCAACTGTTCTACCACTTTCTCCTTTTCGGCACAACACTGTAACTTGTGGCAAACACAGTCTCTGCAAAGTTTAGAGTAACACTTTTACCTCAAATGAGAGCTACTGCACAAACGTCTAAGTTTATTAAGCCACTCAGCGCTATAAGTATTATGAAAAAAAAAAAAAAAAAAAATGGTAGAACAACTGGATTCAGTCTACTGAGTTCCAAAACAGGTTAATTCCTATAATCATTTAATGCAAAAATGAAGAACAATTTCTCTAGCCATTCTTGTCTGCTTATTTTACTGAACTGTGGTAGAGATATTTGAAAGTGTCAGTGGAGATGTGCTTTTCTGTAGTCATCACTGTTTTGTATCTCCTACCCTTCAAGCAAAGATATATTTATATTTTCAGTTTCTTGTTCCTTCCATCCCTTCCACAGATAATTTTTCCCTTGGCAAAGCTTTGCTGTGGACAAATGGTGCCTTTCCAGACCTCCTCAGAACATCAGTCTAAGAGCGTATTTTGCTATCAGTGTTTAGCATATTGATTAACTTGTTTTTAGATAAAAGCTGTGAAGGAGAAGATGCTACTTTCCTCTGTTCCTCAGCAGGGATCTCAGCAGTTTCTCATCACCTCTAGACTACATGCTGAATAGAGGTGTGGGGCCAAGTTGTCTGCAAACAGCCACAGCTGTGTTTGGTGGAGCCAGCAACACAAGCACATGTCATCTCAGCCCTGCCCTCCAGGTATGCTATTTACTTTAAGTGGGATAAACATCAGAAAAAAAGAAGCTTGTGGGAGAAGTTCTATACAACACGGTAGGAAATCTTACTGTATTCCTTCACTGCTCTTCAGCTATCCTGTGAATGTAATACTAGTAATATTCCACCTAGACTATCCACCAAAAAACATACAAAACCCACAAGAAGAAATGAGGTTTGACTTGTCATTCTTTGTTACATGTGTAGGTTTTCAAGAGCTCTTTTTAGAGAAATGCATGAATTTTACTCCTACCCTATTCTAAAGGCTCTTCAGAATGAAATGGGAAATTCAGGATTCAGAATTATTCATAATATCAGTCATGAATAGCATTTTCTAGTTTCATTTCTCATTTTAGTGATAGACATGGCCCGGCTTTCCAGTCTTTACCACAGTTACAGTTCTGGTAACTGTTCTTTGGCATCAAGCACTTACAATATTTTTCAAGCATTTTTGACATAAAACCTGATAAAATTATTTTTATCTGTGGAAAGGCTCTCTACCCCGTTATTCACATAAATCTTTGAAACGGTTTTGCAGAGTCATTTATTAACTATGTGTGAAGTCAAACAGCACACAGGTATTTCACACAGCCACTGCTGGACTCCAAGATCACTCTGGATTTCTCTCCATCCTGTCCCAACGATGCCATGTCTGCCTTACAACAGCAGTGTGGGGCTGCAGAACTTGCTAAGAGGAGCTCGCATCAAACCAGTCTGGCACATCAGCAGGGAAACCATGAGAAGACAGCCAGCAGCTCGGTGCTAGCTGGGGGCCCAGAGCATTGCACAAGCTTTCTCAGACTAGGCTGGAATTTTCATCGAGCTTCAGTTCATGCTATTGGCTATGACAGATTGTATCTTCATGGGGGAAAATTGCAATGACAAGGAAAGACATACCAAAGAATGAATTACAGAAACTGCTGCTGATCACTGCATTGTAAAAGCTCTCCTGCTGGAACTACAGCTACTATTGCTCACAGCTGGGAGCTGTGTTTCTGAACCCAGCTCTCCAGCCCTTCCCTGGCACACTGAGATACGGCACTGCACTTTCTAATTGCATTATAAGAAGTAACGCAACAAAGCCAACCTCAGTTGCCTCCCCCAGTTCAAAGTTGGTGTTCATTTCATAATAGGATGCAAAACCAGAAGCACAAAGAATTCTCTTTAAAGCTATGGTGGAGCTGAGCACCACTTTTGGTGAAACTCAGGTTCTGTGGGAACAATGCCATGAAGTACGGGATGCCGATCAATATGGCCTAACGCTTCCATTTCTTCTCATGAAATAAGTTACTTTTTAAATGACATTAGAATCATGAAGAATACTTTCAACTGCAGCCTTGACAGCTTCTCTTCAGCATCATGCTGCTTTTCAGTTAACATCTTCAGAAGAAATGCTGGTATAGCCATGTCCTAGGCAGGCACATGAAAGAACATCACCAGAGGCCCAGAAGTTCACTGAAACACATGGTTCAGACACTGACCATTTGCTTGCAAGCATATGTAACATTTGTTTAAATTCCCATGCTACTGAGATGATTAACAAATAGCTTGCTCAGCCTGGGTTTTTTTCCCATGTCCTAATAGCTCAGGTGATAAACAGTGCTTTAAAAATGTTTTTTAAAATCCCCCAACCATAAAGAAACCTGTTGAATCCCAGTAATCAGAGACTACTGATTTGCAAGGCATCACATTTAAACAGGACAAGATCTACTGAGGACAGTTATTTAAAAGGTATAGGCCCAGCCGTTTTGGAGACTAGCTCACATTTTTCTTCAGCTTTCTACTTTGGGTGTCATAATCAAAATTTTTAAAAATCGACCCCATGTTGAAAATCCTGAATGTAGTCAAGTAACAGAAAGAAAGAAAATGTCATCCAACCACACATTAGTAAAAGTTAAAACCAAATGTACTTGGTCTTCTTCTGGTTTCTTCATATCCATTTTATCCATGTTAACCATTGGAAAATATTCACGTACGATTTTTTCTCTTTGCCATTTTATATTCGTAAGCATTTTTGCACTGTAGAAATGCAATTTCCTAGACCTTCTTCCTCATTTGTCCATCAAAATACTAGCTCCATGAGGTAGCAGAAGAAATCTATTACCATTGCAATTTTAACAAAAAAAAGAAACCCATGAAAACTGCAGCTGGCATCTGCAATCCAACCTGCTACAGGCAAAACAGCAGTGTTTACCTACCCTCTATTTCAATTTCACCTGTATACCTGCACCTGCATGAATTCTATCCACATATACTAAGCTTTTAATGAAACTTGTGTTTTTCTTTTGCATTCTCTGTATGATCCAATCCAGATCATTCTGTCCCCAAAAATACCTCAATGCTCTTAATGAGGTTGTATCAGAATATTTGTGCTACAAGCAGGTTTTACAACTGTCAGCACTTGTGGAAAGTGTGTTGTCTGTGGATCAGCCAGCGATCTGCTAAACCACGATAATCAAAAATATCACGAGAGGGTAAAGGCCTTCAAATCAAATTGTTGGTTTCCTTTGTAATTTACGTGGCTTGTAAGTGGAACATATGGATTAACTTCAGGCATTTCAAATATATTGAGAAGCAACATCAATAAAACTCCAGTAGGAGGAGTTCAAGTTTTAATCAAAACCTATCTTCGGGTCAAGTTTTCAAGCACAATCACAAAAACAAATCAGATTCTTAGGAAATGTGTATTGTACATTTTCTAAAAAGTAGGACCCTGCAAGATACTTTGAAATAATCACTCAAGTTCTGAAGCACAAGAAGCCATAATAATTTCTGGAAGGCCTTATTGTGAGTTTTCCTGTCTGACATGGAATGGGTAGAATAACGTGACACTCATTCCACTCCCATGGAGCTTGAAAAGATTTTAAAGGACATATATAAAGATCAGTTTAAAAATTGATTGAAAAAACCCATAAATAATACTTGAAATGGATTTTGAAATTTTCAAAATGATTCCAGCGTCAAAGAAAAAAGTTATTTTCTTTTCAATATTTAACTTAAAATTTGTATTAAAAATTATTCTGACATTTGAGGTTTTTACTCCTATTTCTTTTTCCTTTCTCTTCTCACTTTGGAAGAGAAAAGCAGGAAGGACAAAATGTAGAAAATGCTTTTTCCTGCTGGTATTGTTCTAATGCAGAGAAAACACCTACATGGAATTCTCTAAACAAGACAGTGAGAGAGGCGTGTATGCACACACCTGTCCTAACAGTTCTACTTTAAATGTCCAGCTACCTGAGGATGGATTATCTCTACCCAAAACACTTGTACTTTATACTGGCTATGCAAATACTTATCCCATGTGGTGAATGTATTTATTTGTTTGTTGACTGAATCATAACCTTGTACCTAACTAGTACAAATTGGAATTCTGCCTGGGTTTACTTTATTTCATTGGCATGCAATTAGAGGACGGGTATGGTACTTTGTGAGGGCACCAGCTTATGTAATTTACTTTCTGAAACATGAAACTGTGTAGTAGGCACACGCAATCTTAATACTGCTTGAGAAATTCCTCTTCCCAAAGTAACTTACACTGATATCTCACTTCCTGTTAGAATTAGGAAGTCGGTAAAGGCAATTGTCACTCTATACAACTTATGATCATGAGCATTGCTCTGTCATTGCCAAAAGAAATTGTATGTTGAGTAATACTTAAACATTACCGTTCCTTCATAAAAGTGCTCCTCATAACACTTCAAGCATTTGAATTTTCCCAGCAGCACTACTTGATCTGTCATGAGGTTTTTTGTCTAGGAGAAACTCTGCATTATATTTGTTTATGTGTCACAATAAAACTCATTTTTCTCATCAGTAATTTGGACCTTATCTTTCAAAATCTTCCTCAGATATATACAAAACAGAACAGATTCTTGCCAGAGAGACACTTGTCAATAGGGAATACTAGTGAGTAAAATACCTCAACTCTTTTATTAAACTCACCCAATTGAACACTTGATAGTACAAGCACCATCCATATTTCATGTTTGAAAAAAAAACCTGAAGGACAAGGAACCACTTTCACAACACTAACAGATTATATCATTAGACAGGTCTGGTTGTGAAGAAGAAACTGCAGAACCCAGCTCATGCCTTGCTGTCTAAGCCATTTGTTTTGTTAACTACCTGTCAATGTTGCAAAGTGATAATCTGGCTGAGGTACATAGATTCACAGCTTTCTTGAATAAACACTGTACTTCCCCACCCTGAACTTCTAAAGACAGAGTTCAAAAGAGAATGCCAAGGTCATTTTTGTGTGCTGAAACAGGCAGAAACTAACAACCCTTAGTTTAGTAGAATGGGGCTTATTCCTTATATGTTAGTTTACTTGTCAATATATTTGAGCAACTAAAAATATGACCTGATGTGTCAGTCCACAATACTAAACCTGAAACTCAACATTAAAACAAGTGTTATGACTTTAAGCGGGATGTGGTGTGAAACACATTTCACCACCACGATTTATATTTTCCAAAGTGTTATCCAAAAGGAAAGATATATCTACATACTAAAGAGCTAAGTTATTACAATGGAGAACATGGTTGACAAACCCAGTGTTTTGCTGAGCCTTTAACAGATACTCTCACTTTATGCTCTACTGTAGCATATTAACTAAGTCAAACAGCAAAGATTTCCCCTCCTTACTCGGTCTTGAGAAAGCAACAGCGTAACACCCTTGCATCTCCAAACCTGAGTCTGTCAGATGTGCCGCAGTTCTGGCATTTTCCCCATGCTTTCGATGTGATTAACCACTCTTTTCCCACTCTTTTCTCACTTCTCCATTCATTTTTTTTCCCACATATCTTCACTGACCTGTGTGGCAGCTTCTTAGCAAGAATACCATTCCTCATGTAACCCCTTAAGGAAGCAGAACTGTAGGCAATAAACATGGCTTGCTGCTCCCAGCAAGGCAAAGCAACTGTAGAAATGCAGTTTTAGGAATAATAATGCTATTCGTTACTCAAATGGCCTTGAAAGACATTTTGTATCTGATCTCACAGACATGATGAACAGGATGAGAGTTCAAGGGTGCACAAAGTCAACACCAGCGCTGTTATTCCAGTGCCAAGAGATACAGAAGTCAGCAGTCTTGTTCTGGCTGCAGCTGATGCAAGTGAAGAGGTTACTGGTACCAGCTGCTTCACAGCTCATCCACTATCACAGCACCACTACTTGCTTCTTAATCAAGTCCAATTAAATGACTAGGTTAAACTCTTTAACAATATATGCATAATTGTTTTTTCAGACAGCCTACAGAGCATACAGTCATTGTGGCAGATCTCTAGAGAGTGGGAAAAGAAACAGAAGAGAGCCCCTGGGAAGTAACCTGCTCACCCCGCAAAGCTGCAACCCAAAGACAATGTGTGACTTTATTGTATCTTCACATTATGGTTCCCTAGACAGAACTAAGCATTGTTTCCTTTAGCCATAGAAACAATGGCATGCATAACTCCCCACGAAAAAGTTATTTGCAGAAGTTGCTTGACAGTATTGTATTTATGTGACAGAGTTGGGGGTAGCAATTAAATTGTGGAAACAACAGAAAAGCAATATAGCTGCATGTACTGTACATAATGACAGACAAGGTCCAGTTGTAGTAGGTACCAAAGGACACCAGAGGGATTGTCATGGAGATTCTCCAGAGAGAACTGAGCTGGCATGAGTCTGGCAACAGCTGGTAATTCCTGAAGAGAAGAACCTAGTGCAAGTCCACAAAGCTGGTAGGTCCTCAGGAAAGATGTGCTTCTTGTAATCAGAGAGTTCACCACAATAAATATTTGGTTGATGCCACCATCTGATTTCTGGACTAGAGGGATGATGTTGAGAGAGAAGGAAGACTACTTGTATATAAAAGAGCCTCTTGTTCAAAGAAATACGGGAATAAAGAAACTGCAAAGCCTAAACACATAAATAAAGTTGAGGAAGAATTCAGGGAGCAGTTTTCAGAGCAACAGTTCAAGTACTGAAGATCCTGTATCATTAGTACAGTATCAGGGATACCATCCATCCACATTCAAGGGATGACAGCATCTGGTCTAGAAAGGGGCAGTGCTGTCATTCTGCCGAAGTATTTGTTTCTGCAGTTATAACTAGGAGTTTAAAGAGACCCTGGATTAGGTTCCTCTGTATAGTCAATACTGTAAAGTAAAATTTTAAAGCCCAAAAGACTAGCTGCTGGGCAGTGCAGGACAGGTCTGCTGGAGAAGGCTCATACAGCACAAGAACCTTTACTGAATCACCCTGGCCAGCACTACCTGTAGCAGTGCAGAATAAAAGATGTTCTGGAGGAAAGCTCTCTGCTCCAGTCTGCTTCCAGCTGATTAAAGAATCCATCATGACTTCTTTGAGCCCTTTTCCTTTTTTTTTTCTTTTTTTTTTTTTTGTCCTCAATAGTTATTTCCCTTGAAAAGTAACAAATACTTTTTCTCCCTTTTTAAAATAAGAACAAAATAAAACAGCATATGCAAGTTAGAACTAAATTCTGACTTATTCTGTGACTGTAACCATACAAACTCTCTGCGGGATATTTAGTTACACAATAGCCTCAATCAACAAAAAATAACATAGAGGCATTACATCATCTGATCAGACCCAGAGGCAACAGCATTGTTACCTAACAGCTTCAGACAGCTGATTAACCACTTTTTGTAGGGTGTCAATTACACCGCACCCTGCTTGTTCAGAACTGCGCTGCTGACAGTACAACACAGAATGAGAAAAGCAAACTGCCCCCCACATACCCACCCCATGTACACACACTAATGCTACTGCCAGAATGATGTTTGTCATGAACTCAGCTACAAGTACTTAGATTTCTGTAAATAAATAAAATAAACAGGTACAGCCATAAAATATCGTATCTGAGCTTGTTACAAGATGGTATAGTGAAATTTTTAATTCTTTATGTTAAATCATGTTTTCCGGGAAAGAGAGGGTTTTAGAAGGAGTAATGAAGACCTTTAAGAAGCCATTCATTCACCCTTGACAATGCCAGTCTGAGATCCAAAATCCCACTGCGAAAAAGTGTCTCTCTTAAAAAAAAATAAAACCCAACCCAAAACTTGTTTTATTCAATTTCCTTCACATTCTTTCTGCTCATTTTTATGATACATTTCATCATTACGTACACATTATGGATGCTAAGGAAAATAAAGTGATCTTTTCAGTTTGACATGGAATGGGATAATGCATACTTTCCTTATAATCTCTCCTTTCCATGTGCCTGCTGGAAATTGTTTTTCATTGTTCGTAAATCCAAGGCATGTTTACACTGGAATACAGGAAAAGCTAAAGCAGAATGCTGGTGTGTAAGCCATAGTGGCTTTTTTTTGGCTTTTGCTGTGAAGTGATAAATGATTCTTGGTCCCCCATGGGTTAGAGGGCACCAAACTTCAAATAACTACAACATCCGATAACAAAGTTTTTCTCCATCATTTGCAATCAAAACACCAAGAACACAGCCCTCTGGACCTCTCATCCTTCATGTTCAATTGTAAATCCTGATTAAATAGCTTGCAGGTGTCAGGATTAGAGTATATTCATTGGGAGCCTAAACACAGCACCAGCTGGGTTCCTCATTTGCCAGTTGTAGTTGCTTCTTTGTTTTGAAACTGTTGACAGTACAACTAAAAATATTCCTTTGGGTAGAGACGGCGTTAAATAACAAGCAGGATGAGTAAGAGAACAGCTGTAGATATTTTTCTGTGTTTAACATACCTGCCTTGTTGATTTATAGTAAGCCTTCCATATAATGTACATTCTGTGTAATCCAAAACATTTAACCTTTCGAGCTGGGGCTGTGATAAAGCTATCAAACACAGGAAAGGCTCTTGACAAGTCCTGTATTACCAGTCTTTTACTCAAAGGAAAAGTGAAATATAGTTTCACCTCCCTTTTAGTATACAACAACAAACACTATAATGCTTTATCAGTTGCTACCAACTAAACTGTATGCCAGACATCCACATTAAACATCAGTGTGGAGACGGGAGAAGAAAACATGTAACTTAGGTAAGTCCTCAAAAATCTTCCTCTGGTGACAGTCCAGTTGGTTTGAGCATGGCTTTCTGAAGGGAAGCTCAGGTCTTCACTTAAAAACAGAACCAAGTGTGTGACTGCTTCAAGAACAGGGAGGCCATTTTCACCATTAGTCCTCTGCACAAAAGCAAGCAGTATCTGCCAGCATTCAAGACCATCAGTTCAAATAAATCCCTTTTATTATGATTTTATAGTGCATGGGTATTCCACCAACCAATACTGTTGTTTTAAGATCTAACACTGGGGTTGCAGCACATTTCTATCATTAAAGAATTTGTATTGTTTTTGCTATTTTTGTCCAAAGTTGTATTATTTTTGCAACTTTGGTCCAAAGTTGCGTTCTCTTTGGAATTAAGTTCTGGCTACCTAAAATTCCCTGAAGTTTTCAAATACTTACTCACTCTGACTTCCTGTCCCAAACTCTTGAGTAAAACATTACTATGTTTTAATCCCAAAGGCCACTTCTTTTCAATGGGCAGTGAACCAAGTCATACAACATAGATGTAAAGAGAGACACATATGTGTATGAAAGACATTATTACTTTCCCTATAAAAGAACAGAGGGAAAAATCTGAAAAAATTAATAGTCTTTTTATTACATGGCACTGAAGCAAAAAACAAAAAAACACCAAAACTTTTGAGGGTTTCAGATAATCAGTCCAAGATAAGCTAAAACAAAATATTGACTACTTTACACATCTGCATTTATGGGGGGGGGAGGATCATGAGTAGACATGGGCCAAATGGTCCCAAAGCAATTTGCACAGTAGTGAGGCACTCACCTCACTCATGACTAATTGAACTCACTTTTCCCAACATCAGGTCTCAGGAGAAATTCAAAGCACACTATAGCATGTAATACTGAGATTTTAACAAGTTAGCTTGAAATGCTGCTAGAGTTTTAAAGGCAAGTTCTTCCCAGTAAATAATATAATGAGAAAACATCAGCGCTTAAGAGGATGCCACAGGGTTAATGCCAGGTTTTAAAAGACTTCAGAATGGATTTTACCCAGTTCACATGTCAGGAGGCACAGCACGGAATCAATTTACAGCAGGAGCCAAAGATCACAAATTTTAGGGGAGCCTGGGGACTGATTCCCCCAATCAGTGCTGTGGGGTGCACAGATGAAAGAGCAAACTTGTTTTTTTTCTTTAATGGTGACAGCGTATTCTGAAATTACGCACAGCAGGCAGGAGAAACCTGCATAGATTTCAAAAGATACTGCAGGTTTGTGTGCTGAAGCGCACATTTGAGGTCCTAGTTAATGTGCTAGCCTTTCACCTCTGGAGGCCTGAGCTCAGACTTATCCGAGGTAAAATGAAGGAGAATTTGGGACTTCTATCTTCTTAACCCTTATTGGCCTTTCATTCATACCCCACAAGTACAAAACACTTACTAAACTTTGGATCAAACTCTACTTACTTTTACTACCCTTAAGTCAACCTCAAGCAATTCTCCTAAACACTAATAACAGCACAGTTTAGGGTTTCCACCAATTTCAACTGGAGTGAAAAGCCAAATTCTGTTCTAATTTATATCAATGAAAACCTACACCTGTACCAGTATTCAGGGAATCCATGCAGACAGATTAAGCATAAGACATGAGAGAACAAAACCCCACCAAGACTGGAAAGCAGACTTTTTTCAGCTCCAGAATATTTGCTCAGAGCCTGCTTAAAAGATGTTTTGTTCTCTATATTTAGCTTTTACTAATGCTGTTCTAGATACTCTCTATTTAAAAAAAACCAACCAACCCTCTTCACAGCTTTAGTCTTAACTGTCTTTAGATTGGCAGAAAGAGCTATGAACGATTATTTTTTAAAAAGATGGAAATAGTTGTGTTTAAGCTGATTGAGGGGAAAGGGAGAATCTGATTTTTCTCTGCAACCACTATGTTTTAAGTCCCCCTGAAGTTTAAGCAATATATGTAGTGTTAAGTCTAAAAATATCTCAACAATATTCTTTCCACCTTGGCTGTAGAAATATTTTGTAGGAAAATGTGATAATCACAGTTCCCGTGACACATCAGGGATGTTGTTCTTTTCCGTGAAGGACATTAAAATAAAATCTGTTGATAATGAACTTCTGAGGCCCTCAGCAGGTTGAGAGAACAGTGTTAGAATCACTTTTATAACCACCAAGCCAAAAACTTGCTGTATGTACTCACTGCATTCTCCCTTCCCCCTTCACTGTTTCCAAGTTCATTCAGTAATCCTGGGTCTAAAGAAGCCCAGCACACACAGCTGCTCCAGTGCTGCTGGCTGCAAGCCTGACATGGACATTCAAGTCTGAAGTTTGGCATTTGTTTGCACTGCACGTGTTGAACGATGTTTTGTCTGTACTTAGGTGACAAACTGATTTCAGAAATGGCTTTAACATGACAATACCAAGAGCAATACAGCCACTTCTGTAAGGTAAATGTCATACACACATTATCAGAGCTTACAGGAAAAAAAAGTCAAAACAGAAAAACTGGACAATGGAAAGGAGTCAGTTATGCCAAATCACTTGTGCTAGTAGGAAAGGCGTGATACGATCCCATACAAAGAAATACAAGGAAATGTTACTGCAAAATATGACACATTACAATCTGACACAGTAGACAAGCCTGTGATACAAAGAAATGTGTAGAACCAAGTATACTAAAGGGCTGAACACAAAATGACAAATTGCACCTTTGTGCCAGGAGAGGCAGTCAAAGATTTATTTTGCTAAAATTCTTTCTTGCTCTGGCTCATTTTCATCGTTATAGAAAAAAAACAGAAAAGTCTGTATTAGCTCCTCTGGGATCTTCAAGTTTTTTCTGAACAGAACAGGTGAGTGAAGCAAGGAAAACAGTGCAAACTTCCAGAGCTACATCTTAGAAGGTGACAAGCTGAGCCACACTGCATGGCAAATGGTGTGGCCAGAACATGTGGAAAACAGGCCTAGGGATGACCAACCAAATACCCTCAGTGTGCTCCCCAGTGCTCAGATACAATTCATTCCTCATTCATGGAGCAATCCATGCTCATTCCTTCCCACAAAGCTCAAGTGATGTGAGGTGCTACTTTGTAAGCAGAGTGAAATAACCTGAAGCTTTTCTTCTATACAGTTTCATGCATATATATAAAGAAATACATTTCCCTGAACGGTAATATCCTTATTTTGTTCTAGTCCAATAACTGAGGATAGAAATGATATGAAAATTATCAGTAAATCCCACAGGTGTTCTAACTTTTCTTTTTGACATAGATTAAGTGTATTACATACACTTGCCTTGAAAGACAAGTAATCTGATCAGTTCTAACAGAACTGCATGTATACACTATATATATATGTAAGTTGTGTATGTATATGTGTAAAGAGATATAAATTTTAAAATCCTGTGTGTTTTATAAGCAAATGGTTAAACATATTATTTACTAATTAAAAGTTTAGATTTCATAATTAAAATACCGTCAATGTCATGAAAGTCTTTTCAGGCAGGTTAAGTATCTTGGACAGTCTTGTGTGGAGAGTAGTCTGGATTTTGTTTGTTAAAAATATCCTGGAATACATCTTGATCTATCTGTAGAAATTAGAACAGTGGTATTACAAGATATATTATAGAACAACTCAACTTCAACTCAATTTATTTTAAAGGGAACCTCCTCTATTTCTAGCAGAGAAGAGCCTGAAGCATGGTCACCACAGCAGAGCAAAAAGGCATTAACTTCAAACACTTGAATCAGGCTTTGGAGATTCCTATTCAACCTGCTGCTCCCTTTCTACTCCATTCATTTCTGTCATGAACGGCACTCGCACTGCCTGTGACAGTACGTGAGCTTGGCCACATGAGGTGTTAAATCTGCACAAGGCACCAAGCACCTGCATTCCACGGCCCACAATTTGCACCTCGCTCCAGTACCCAAACCCAACAAAGCTGCTCACTGCAACTTAGGAATTGTAGCAGGAAACAGCATCAATTACAAAATGCATGATGAAGTGGCCTGTATAGATACTGCCTGTAACTGTTAGGTTATCACAGATTTCTCATGCCAGCTAAAGCAAGGAGGCTGGAAAACTGAGTTAGTTGTTCATGGCAACTAGCACTCAACAGAGATCAAAATCACTACTTGACAGGCATCTAAAAAAAAACTACCAGAAATGCCAATTTATACATTTTAGAAAATATTTGGCATGGCACAAACTGTCATTTAATACTAACAAAACTACCACTTGGCATAAAAAGGATAACTTTTCAGCATACGTTTTCTTAGAGTGCATGAATTCCATAAACTTCAATTCATGAAGTAAATAAATTTGAGATTGAGGCATATAGATTGAAACTAATACAACTATCTTGATGACATAGTTTAGGGTTTTGTCTAAAATGAGCAAATTATAGCCAACCAATACAGGTAATTATTTTCTGAATGAGTTACTGATGTATGTTCTACAAATTCTGCTGCAGTACTTCTAAATATTTCCTAAAAGATGGATGGACTACTGCAAAGTCATCCCAGTCATAAAAAACAACCTTTCTATACCATCTCAAATATTTAAACCAGCAAGAGCGAATGGAATGATTTTTCACAGAACTTTATGCTTCATCTATTATTATGTAATTTCATCAAATATGATTGCTAATTTTACTGTAAGTAATAAAAAAGCTGTTTCATGTAGTATAATTTTAAATGATCGTATTTTTCAGCAAATGAAATGACATGTTGTCAATGAAATTTAAGCAACCTCAGGAGTACCGTAAAGTTTTGACTAAATAATGATCAGATGAAAAATTAGTTGGTTAAGTCTTACCAAGGATCTCCACATATTAGAGTTCAGTCTTCATTGAAATGCTGCATAAACATATACTTTGGGTTTTGGTTTGGGTTTTTTGGTGGGTTTTTTTTGTTTTGGTTTTTTTTTTTTCAAAGTGAGTGTTTTTCATTTAGAGATTATATCATGAACAGATGTAGGATAATGTTAATAGTCCCTTCTGGAAACATTAATCACAAGGTTTTACTTATTATTTGGTGTCAGCATTTAAAAGTTAAAGCATTTCCAGAACTGTCACCATTGAAATATTCCTTTTGCTTAAAGCTAAATTACAAAACAGTAATTTATTTTACAGTCCCAGCATCTTTTCAAACATATATAAGAGGGAAAATGGCAGGCAATGCCTTGTTCTCATGGCAACAGTGTAGACTGACAGTAGTAAGTCTGTTTCTACTTTAGGAAGAGAACTGAAAACACAGCTCTACCAACTTCTTTAAATGTTTGAGCAATTTTAAGTCTCCACAAAAGAGATTTTGGTTGTCAGCATGACACTAGCATGATGTTTTCAGAAGTGAACTTTCCATTCCCAGCTCACTGAGCAAATATTAACCCGAACCAAAACAAAGGCAGTCTAAGGCCTTTTTACCAAAGGGATCTTAACCTCTCTCCCATACATATTCTCACAAGTAGAATATTGTACAGGTGAAGCAAACTGCTACTACTTCAAAGTATTTGTCAATGTATCCGCAGAAATTTTCCACTAACTATATCCAAAACACTTTAGAAAGTAAGCAAATCAAGCTCGTGTCCTTCTATATTCCCAGGAAAGGATCTTATGCGTTACTTCAATGTCCTGGAACTCAAGAACTCTGCAGCATCTTCCAGTTCAAGATTTGCTGTGTATCCACCCTGGACAGGTGCAGCAAAGAGCTTACATGCACTTTAGTATTTGGGCTATTAGGGCGTGGGGAAAAAAAGTATAAATGCAAGTCTGTCCTTAAAGCATGAGTGAAATTTAATCAAACACAGCAGCACAGTCTCAACATCCCCAAAATCATCCTCCATTCACATCTGACCAAGCTAAAAGTTAATTGCTTCACATGAGATTTACCTGAAGCTTTAAAGTAGGCAGATAAAAGACTATTCCCTTCTTTAAGCTGTGCTATATATAACATCCTTCATCACCTCTTCCCTTTTGGAATGGATGAACATCAAACAAACTCCTGAAGATGCTCAGCTCTCTCCACTAGCTCTGAAATTGAACCAGCTTCAACCAAGGACCAAGTTTTTAAAGTGTTCTAGGGATATGAAATGAATCCTAAAGATCATTCAGGCATTCTCAAATCTTTAGTTCTGAAATTTCAATCTTAATCCTCCTCTACTTTACTGCCCTAACCGGTGCATTAGACCTTGTCTGGTATCTTGGGAGACCAATAGCAAAGGGCTAAAGTAAAGATGGAAGTGCTTTGGCCTCTATGTTTACTAAAAGAGACATCTTGCAGTCAGTACTGAAAAGTGGCTTAAACCTGCGCCCTGGCAAACTGATTCTCTAGTTTGCACAGTATTATTGTCAAAAATGTCCACGTGAAAATGCAAGCACGTGCACTAACGATTATTTTGACATATTTATCCATCATTTGGATTTACTCATTTTCCAAAATAAACTGTTTTGTCAGTTTTCCTGTGCACGTGAATTTTTGAGTAAAGGCAATGTGTAATGTTACAGGACACTTTCACTTGCTGACCTTTCACAAAACCAAAATTTGCAGTAAAGCCAGGGTGGTGGGAAGCACTGCATTTTCATTTTGGCCACAAGACCAACACACCAAGATTTGAAAAGAGAAGTTGAATGGCCCTAGCCAGCAGCCTAATTCTGCTTCCTCACATGAAGGATCTGATTGAGGATACAGCATCAGCAAAAGTTACTTGCATGAAAAAAATGTTTATATAGATAGATCCTTACAGAAAATTTATCTGCATGTGACATGCACAAATTATTAATATGCACAAAAATTCATATGCACAAAACAGGCCTCTGGCCAAAACAGTAACTACAATAACTGTAACTAAAATACCTACTGGTTATTTCCACAGGCTCTATGTTCCTTTAGTTTGTCATGTGTATTTCTGTAGTACACAGACACTGAACCAAGTTTTGTGTATTCCCTCTTATTCCTATAATCACAGTTTAACCCCTACTTTTACAAAACATCATTTTTTACTTCCCATCCTCAGGGTACTTACACATGCTCAGTTTATTTACATGTCAAATTCTTCCTTACTTGACAAGATTTTTTTTTTTTAATATTTTATATTTCCAGTTAAATACTATGCAGGATTTGACTGTATTTAGAAACTAAAATTCCAACCTTGATATATAATGACCCAACATCTATGGGACTCTGTGAAACCTGGCCAGGAAAAGACCAGTTTACCAACATAAGTCATCTAAAGCTGCAGCTCCACTACCAGGCAGCAGAACAATGTAGCTACAATTCCTCATTTCTCTTGAATCTCCCTTCTGGAAAAGGTTTATACCACTGCACACTTCTTCAAGGGAATTTATATGGGATCAGCTGGGAAGCATTCTGGTTTCACCAAACCATGGCCCATATTCTCACACAAAGGCTTTTCAGCACTCATACATGTGGTCTCATAAATTGACCCATATTTGCAAGAGCTCACATAACAGTCACAGTGAGTGAGCAGCCCTGAAATAAGAATCTTACAGCCCTTGTGGCACAGTCTGGAGCTGCACTCATCCTCTCCTAGGAACCACTGGCGCTGCATGACCTGAGCTATGCAGGGCCAGTACTACTGGAGATATTCTCACTAATTCCACACCCTCTTGCAGCTTCCAACTCCAGTTATTTTGGAAGGAGTAAAGGAATACTTCTCCTCCCTGACTCACTTCTTATGACAGCCCTGTATAAAAATCCACATATTCAAAAATCTAGACATCATAAAATAATACATTTTTCATCCCCTTGAAGCACTGCTCCTACCTTAAAGAATACCCACTGAAAGCACTTCTGTAAGGGGGAATATCTGTTTATCTTCTCTAAGTGTCTGCACAGAAAAACACTGAAACAATCCTTAAACTGTAACCAACCTTTGGAGCAGAAAGAAGTTAATTCTGGAAGGGCACAGAACTTCCCACCCACAGAGCCCCGGAGTGCCCGTCAAGGACCTCTGACTTTGTACCTATTGTGTTACTTGAGGCAGGGATGGGGGTTAGTGTTTGCCGTCTGCAGTTTCTGGCAGAATCCCCAAAGTAATTTTCAATTAAAAGGTTAAATGCTGGTACTTGTCAAATGTGAAGACATACAGTGCTATAACAATACAAAATAGCTTCCTTACAATTAAATTAATTTCATCAGGTATTTAAATAGGGGTTGCAAATATTATGCCTTTGGGTAGCTGGAAGAAATACCTAAATGAAGTGCAATCATTTTCCGTCATGACTGTGTCTCAATACAAGAATATAAGCCTGGCTTTCAAATCCTTTGAACTGAATTATTCAAATACATGTAGGTCCAACAAACATTTGTATATTTTTTGTTTCCATTAATAAACTGTTTTTGTTAAATTAGCCATGTTGTTAAGAAAATTACATTTTTAGTTTCACTGCTAGCCTGTTATTTCCCTCTAAATATTTAAACTTATGATAAATAAAGAAACAGTAATGCTTCCAGATAATCACAAAAAAAAAAATGACTGACTAAAAAGAGGCAGTACTAAATATTATACCCTCCTAGCTTAACCTCCCATAATTAAATAGTATAACTGTTAAATAGTATAACTATTTCTCTTTTATAGGTCCATAGAAATGGAACACACCTGACACAAAGAAAACTCGATAAATAACAGATGACTTCTGGGAACTGAAGGATCACTCTTAGCTGCCACAAACTCAAGACAAGACATCCCTAATCTTCAAGACATATATGACTGAGACTCTAATTCTTTCATCTAATTTGATTGAGGAATGAGAATTATGAAAAATATGAAAGTAGATTTAGCCAGAATTTCAAAGCAGTCTAGACCTCTAGCTATGGCTCTGACCCAGATTCAGAGAACAAACTAACAAGACTTCCCTAAGTTTTCTTAGTTCTAATACTCTTGCAAGCACGTCTACAGATTTCCTTTTTCTCAGGTGTAAAAGGATAATAATGATGCTTACCCTAATTTGAAATAATAGACATCTGTTGAAAACGATTCATAGCTACTTTTAATTTAATTTTCCAATCTGTTAAGTAAAATAATATTTTCAGATGCTGCTCCTGACACTTTAGGAGGCCAGTGCAAAGATCCTGTGCCTAGATCATTGTCTGAAGTGTTGCGGGATTTTAAAGAATGTATGCAATTAAATCTTTGACTCAGCAAAGTCTTACAAATTAACTCTTACAAATTACATAAATAATGGGATTATCCTTCTACTTAAAATTATTCATGTACACTACTTAGGTGTTTAAATGCAGAAGTTCAGCTCGGCTGCAAGAAACATACTACACACAAAAGCAATGCAAGAATAAATGTTAATTTTCCTGTGCAGATGTAGGTGACATCCCTGCCCCCCAGCCTTGTAACTTGTCCTCCATTTATCAGCTGGTGTGTTTATTTTTGCTATATGTGATGTGACTAGCAGAACTTAGGCAATGAAAACTTGAATGAACTTAGGCAATCAAGTGAAGATCTTTTGAAGAAAAAAAGAGGACCTGCTCCACTTTTTAGAATGCAAGGTCAAGAGTTAAACACACATGTTTAGAGTCCAGTTTCATTTAGGTAAGTTTACAACTAAGAAAAGGAAACATTTCCTCATATAACTTGTGAGTGAGAGTTTCTGATACAAATAATGTTTTGGCAGTAACAGAAAGAGAACTAGATAAGTATATTACCATTAATAATCTATGTGCTTATGCAGATTATAGCTCTGTATCAGATCACACAGCCCACATGAGTAAATCAGAGAGAACTTAATTCCAGCTGCTGCACTGCTGGAATTCCAGCACTACTCTTACCCCAGAACAAAGCATTGCAGAAATGTGGCTGTATACACTTGCCTACCATCACAGCATCAAGGTTTTCAACCACTAGATATATGGGCAGCCCTATATTCTATATTTCAGTACATAGAATCAGAAATATCAGTTGTCCCTCCAGCCTCCCTCTCTAAGACAGGGGTGCAGTAAAGACTAACAATAGCTTGCAGTGAAACACATACATTGTTATGGTGTAAGAGAGGTGGAAAGGTAACAAAGACTTTTTTTGAAGTTTTAGATCAGTTCACCTCAATTTTATCAACTCAGCAAAGGGCATTATCTTACATTTATTGCAGAATGAAGAGGCAAGACTGAAAAGTCCTAGCTCTGCACACCACTTCCATAGCCTTCTCAAAACCTCAGAGCTCTCTGTGCTCCTGGGAAATGCCCTGGGGAACCATGGGATGTGTGGTCTTGACTTGCGTGTGCTTTCAGCATTTATTAGTGGTGAACATGAGAAATGAGTTATTCCTACACACTAAATAATGAATAGGAAAATATGGAGAAAGGAAAATCTACATTTTTGTTCCGTATTTGTTACCTACTTCTTTATTTCCCTTTAATTTTTCTCTATAGAGGCAGAATATTATTTGTTTTCCATTTTTTAGGCATGGCTAGAGAAATAGAATTAGTTTACCTGTGGCTTTGCAGACAAACAAGTCATGGGAAAATGAAAGAATGAAGCACATGTCAGCAGAGGAGATGATACCTGAAACTTGAGGGCCATGGGGCAGAGAAGCTGCCCGCATAGGTTCATCAGTGCGAGGCACAGCTGTAGACCAAACACTGCTCTGTCCTTAAAACAGTGAAAGGAAACAAGTCACAACTACAGGCAGCTTTTTCCATTCTGCCTCTATTACCTTCTTTCTATGCCCAAGATTACTTTTTCCTTTACTTAATCAAAACAAAAAATCACAGCCAGGTTTGCTTCTCCCTTCCTCTGGAACATCTTGCATCCCCCACTACCCTCACCACATGGCCTCAGTGCCTCTGCTTCCTTCCAGGACGATGACCCTGCGTCACCGTGGGCATGTCCTTCAGCACCTGCCCACGGAGGGCACTCTCTACATTGCTGCAATCAGTCTGGCAGCCAGAGGTGGATTCCAATGTCAGCCAAAGGGAAAGGTACCTGCGTTCCTCACAGACCACCATGTCACCTGTAGGGACACATACCGCTCATACCTCTGCCACTCCACGGTAACAGCACTTCTGCAAGTGCTCCTACACACCCTTAACTGCCGGACTTAACCTGGCCTTCACTTCTCGACCTGTAGCTGCATCATGAAGTTCCTCTGACGGCAGAGCCTGAGGAGTGTCAAAGGCAGGTAACTCAGCACACATTACAGACTGTGGGTTCCCTTTGATTTGTACTTCCTTTTTTATCCAGCTGTTCTTAAGCATGTGAAGAACACCAGCAGTTGCCAAAGTGAAAATAAAGCTATGTTTCCTTACATTGCTTTGTAAGACCATTCCAAAATAAGAGAGAACACCACCTATGTCCAGAGAAAAGGCTAGGGAAAGAAGAAAGTAAATACGAGAAAATTAGGAAAAGTGGAAAAATATGAACTGTTATAATCTCTAGGCATTGGGAGTTTGGATCTGATGAGAAAGAGAGGTAGAGGGGAAGAGAGAAATAGAAGCTGAAACTTAGAAAGAAATGACCAGTTTAGCAAGTGATATTTGCTACTTTGCAATATTTAACCAGACCAAAAACAACATGGGGGGGGAAGAAAACCAAACCACCCCAAAAAGGGATGAACTGAGTAAGGCTGTCTTTTGCGCTTAGTCAGGCAACTCAGAACACTATGTTTTCATTTCTTGTTTAATTGCACAGGAAGTCAGTAGAAGGAAGGGCTGACTACTCCACATGGGTGAAACCAGTGGGATGCATCAGCCCTAACACAGCCATGGCCATGCTTTGTTCTAAACCACCAACACAGAAGCCACAGGTAATGATGAGGTCACATTCAAAACTGCTACATTCTTTATCACCTTTTCATGTCATAGGATTACTGCACTAGAAAAGTAATTTTATGAGCTAGCTTGCAATTGCTTTATCAAGCCATGACAAATAATCCAGTTATTTCCATGTTTCATATAGATGGCTGCAGATTTCTCATTAAGATACAATCAACTTGTGTTAATTTAAAAATAAATTCTGAAATTATGGCCAACTTTATCAAACCCTCCCTCTATTTTCACATGTATAGATTCCACTCACCTATTTTGCCAGGTTCAGATAATTTAGTTCCATACCCAGTCAAACTTGATTCTTTCTGAGAAGCCTAAGCAACTATATATTTAGCTCTCAGGTTTCATTTTGTCAGCACCTATGCTACTTACTTTTAATCCTTCTACTGCACTGTCCATTTTCCTAGAGAATTGAAATCCAGTGATTTTACCATTACCTTTAAGCACCAAAGAAAATATGCTATTAAGCCCAAGAGAGGATGAAATACAGCCTTAGGGAAATCAGCAATATCAGATTTTAACTCAACACAAGAAATTATATGAGTTCTGGTCTTTGCACCTTGACAAATAAATAGTAGAAATAGAGGATGCAGAGAGAGAGCAACTAATAAGTTTGCAGCAGTTGACTTACAAGCAGAAACCAAAAAGTCTAGGATTTATCAATCTGGACAGAAGATCAAGGGGGAATACAATCAGGATTCCCAAAATCATTGAAGAATTGTGAAAAATAATGTAGACATTCTATTCACAAAACCCCTGCAATTTTCAGGCCATTAGGAGGCACTAAATGAACGTGTAATACAAAACAGGTAAAGTACTCAGTGGGCAATACAATTCCTAACCTTGCCACCACAGGAGACGATGGTAAGGGCAGAGTGTAGGTTCAGAAAGGGATTATACAAATTCATGGACAATAGGTCTGTGAGTGGATAATATCCAACAATCACTGGTAGGCTGCACACCAATATCCAAATATAACAACTCCAGGTGTGGGGGAGTGTAAGGAGAACACACCACAGCAAATGTCTGGGCTCCTGTGCACTCACTATACGGTGTCTCCTGTGATCCAGAAAGGCATTTCTCCTTACTTAGATGACAATAAGAAACAGTCATCTGATGTAACTATTCACTGAGGAAATGTTATATGACCTATATGCCAAAAACTTCAAGATAGCTGCACACAGGTCAGATTATTTGTGAAACATGCAATCAGATTAAGATGGTAGAGGAGAGATGTGTGAAAATGTCAGAATGCCCTAACCTGCATTCCATATAGAGTAAAAGCACATAGATTTTAAAAATCTCAGTGTTTATGCATTTCATTTAGAAGATCTGATCAACAGTGTTACTCATTTATCTGAACTAAAGTGCACTGGTACATGCACAGAGAGTTTTTCACAATTCAAGAATTGTGCCAGCTGCAGAAGTCGTTGAAAATAACTGCTTCATGTGGAAAAGCATTACTGTGTCAAAGCAAGATGTAAACTTTGAGACTGAGGGTTCTACGATTCTTTTTTTGAGTCATAAACATTGAGAAAACCATCACTATCCTTCCGTTGAGTAATGAGCCTAGCAAGTTCCCTGTACAAAAGCCCTTCTTTCAAGAGAGGTTCTCCTAAAACCACAAGGAGCATAGCATCTAAAGTAGTGCATCTTGAACTTTTCAAGATATATTACAAACACAGCTGCACAAACGTTAGTGCATGAAAAAGAATTTTACCCAATTAGCACACAAACAATCATTTAAAAGCACCTTTGGTGTAATTTTTATTTCAGTCAGAACTTAAATTTCAGTTGCACCTTTGGTGAAATTTTTTGTTTCAGTCAGAACTTAAATTTCAGTTGCAACTACTCAGATATCTATTTTATGGCAATCCACTTCTTAAAGTTTGAATCTATTTTACTTTCACTGAAAAAGATGTTTCTAAAATGAAACATCTGGCTAAAAAAGAAGTTTTGGCATTCCTGGGCTTTAAAACCTTACATATACAAGACGTAAGGCGAGAATTGTCATGGGCTTAATCCTGCTGGGGGGACAATCGTTTTTCTTCTGAAATAGAAGTGTTACAGCAGCTTTTAAAAGATTTCAAAGGTATAACTTGATCAGAGAACATAAAACATTGATTGACATCCACATGAATTTCCATGCAGGGCATTTATTTTCATATACTGCTGCATTCTATTGTTATGAATGGGAAATACTTATGGAAGATTCTTCTTTGAATACTAAGTCATTCTGATTAGACCATGAATATGTTGACAAGTTTATCAACAAGATTTTTTCTGTGTAGAAGTTAAGAGGGTTTTTTTTCATGCACAGCAAATTATTCTGGTTTCATGATATCTTCTGTCCTTGGGTACTCAGAGATAGAAGCAGAGAAGGCCTTTAACAATGGTATTTTTAAGTAAGTTACGAACACAAGTTAAACTGGGAATGTGAAATATTTTCTTTATTGGAAAGTAAAAACCTCTTGTCTATCTAAATGCATTAAGTGGAATAAGTATGCCATTTGTACTATTAATTGGTGCAAAAATGAGTGCTCTAGAAAGATAAATTATGACCATGAAATTTGAAATACATGATGGCACTTTAGAGCAGCTCCTAGCTCTGCACACTGATTTGCTAGTCTGACAGCAGGATAACGACAGATGACCTTTAATGCAGCTTTAATGCCTTCACTTGCAAAACTGTAAGGATTGGTAAATTTTGTGGCTTTCCAGAAAGGGTAGTTTTCCCCACAGCATGAAGATTCAACCTACTACAGCAAAAATACCTACTACAGTTAAGGCATCACCAGTTTAATCACAATCAAAAATAAAATCTGATGCAATTTCTACACACTCCTTACAAAACTGCCATTCAAGCACTAATTGAAGAATAATAAATTAAGAGCAAGCAAAAAATTCTGAAGCTTCTCTGCAAGACTTTTGGGTCATGCCATCAGCTTCAGCCACAGGAAAGTGAACTACTCCTCTAATAAATGGATGGTTCTCCATAGCAACACCTGTTCGTTGTTCTTATTCCATGTCACTGTTTGGTCCAGAATATGGATCTTCTGTTACTTAGAAACCTAAACCGCAGCTCATATTTCCTCAAGAACAGCTTATATCAATTTGTTTGTCTTCAGTTGTTGTCTTTTAAATAGCAGCACTGCTTTTCTGATATTTTCTCCCATGGATATGAATCACAGCTCAAATTTCATTTTGCTAGGCTAAATAAACCATTGCCAATTTAGTTTCTTCTTACAGAAAAGCTTATCATTCCCATGATCCCAGTAACTCTTCTGTGGATTTGTTCAATCTTTATTTCCCCTTTTTTCAACAAGGAAAATTGGAGTTATACATGGTATTCAGATACAGCTTCATCATGCCTCGTCAGGCAAAAAAATACTTACTGATTTCAGCTGGGAAGATCTGGTCAACCTCAAATGCCATTTGCCCGTTGTGCCTGAAACATATTGCTGGCTACCAGCTCTCCGGTGAGCCCCTGATATGTAGGTGTGTTCCTTCTACGACTGTTTCCAAACCATGAGCTCCAGTTTATACCAGAGTTTGTCAGTGATCCCAAAGTACATGATCTTACACTTCATTACATTAACTTTCAGCCTGTTCCTATCAGTCCAAACTTTGAGGTCATTCATTTCTTTCTGCAAGTAATTCTTGCCCATTCTGCATTAGCAATAGGTACCAACTGGATATCATAGATAAATTTCTTCAAAATCATCTTTTTATGCCAAAGGCAATAATAAAGGTATAAAATATATCCGGCACCCTGACTAATCACCACAGAGCTTTGTTACCTTGCCTGCCCAGTAAATCCCCTGTCGAGCACCCACTCTCCCCTTTGAGGCACTTCCTTACCCACAGTGTCTGTACAAATCCCCACCTCCTGCAGCCTAATGCTGAGAGTCCCCTGTTGATTCTGACCAAATGTTTTGCTGCAAAATATCTAGAATAGAAATTCCTTTTCTAGATATATTATTGTTTTAAATATCGCTTTACTAGGCTGTGATCTAACTTTGGCAAGCACATGTCACATGTCACTTTTAAAAATCTCAATCTATATTTTGTCTTGAACACTTGTTCTTAAGCCTTGAAAGCACATTATATCCAGTCATGGCTTTTCTGCCAATGGAGTGGAGGACAGAGTATTGCACAGAGATTTTTTATTACTTTCTAACTCTAGATAATTTGTTTAAAATCTCTCTAGAAAGAGATGACAGATGTGAAAAAGCTTCCATATAGTGGGAAAAAAAATATTCATTTTAATTGAAATGAGATAACTTGGAAGGAAATATGGTTTAACGGGGAATGAGTAGTTATTATTTTTCAGAATAAAAGAATAAAGTAAGAGTACCATGGAATATGAAACCAACAAACAAAGAAAAGAATGTGGAACTCTAAAGGAGAATGTCTTGTGAAAGGGATTTGATCGGTTTGTGAAAGCAGTGTGCCATAATAACCCAGCACAAAGGATTCTTAGGCTGCCAATTTCCAAAATTTGAGAGGGTCTATGCCTAACCTTATAAGAAGTGGCCACTGTTGGTACTTCATTAAATGAGTTTCTGCCCTGACACTGGGATTTTCACTGCAAAACGTGATTGGGTGGAATACCTAATACAGCATTTAATGATCTCCAATTATATCATCCATGACACTGAACAGAACTCAGGCCCCTTCATCAGTACAGTTAATATCCCTTAGAAATTAATGGAACATATTTCCGTATTCCATTCATCCACACACAGAATTCCAAGGCTATACAATCCTATTGTATCATGCCTCTCAACAATTTAGTCAGCTCTCTGCTGAAGTGAACACGGTCCCATGTTCCCCTTACACAGCTCAAAAACTATTTCATCCCCTTTAACTTTTATGTCATTTGAAATTGTGTAATAACAAAACATAACTAACTAGTCATATATTGAAAATCATAAATGCAATTTTGCAGGGAACACTCAAGTGAAGCACTCTGTGTTCAATACAAATTCCACTTGACCATATACCTGTAAGATGCACACACTCCAGAGAGTTCAATCTCAGCCAAAATGTTCCCTGCTGAAGCCTAAGACAAAATCACAGCCCTCGGAAGGAGCCTGTGGGTAGAAGAGAGATGGGGGCTGAATGATTTTTCTCCCCAAATCAAGGAATTGTTTTGGCTTCTTCTCTGCTGAGGTCATTTTGTGTCTGCATAGATAATAAATACATTGTAATCACTGTGGACTTAGGAGGCAACTAAAGTTATTTGGGCTTTTGCAGAAAGCAAGGCTGGGAAAAGAGGCTGGCAATTTTTTGATGTGTCACATTCCCAGCTAAAACAAGCTTAAATATAATTTTCCTTATTCAGCTATACTTGGGGAGAAAAAAGAAAGCACTAACCACAGCTGGCATTTAACCCATAGTCTGTGGGTAGCTCTATTATGTGCTCACTTTGCAGGCTTCAGACAGAGCACTCACAGGCTGGTTACAACACTGGCAAAGCAAATCCTACACTCTTGGCAATCAATTCTCTTCCTGCTTACTTTTCTGTCTTAAATTAATGTTCTAAATCCTACACCGCTAGCAACACTCTGCTGATTTTGTGTCATACTTATGAACACTATGCCATCACCAGAGAGTTTTTCCACATGAGGCACCACAGAAATAAATCTCACATTTTATTTTGTTTGGTTTTTCCTGAAGAGAAAGGTTCTTGATGTGGCATCTTAATTTGAGTATCTATTGACTGGTGTGCATCCAGTCAAACTGTTCCTACATCCAAGACCCCAGCTGCTTCCTCTACAAATATAAAAACTTTTTTGGAGTTTCTATAGAAAAAATTAAACTTCAATTATTAGGAAATAATACCATTATATTTCTTTACATGGATCTTATAAGGTCAATTCAACCTGGCACATCACCTTAAGAATGCTGTGTTTTGCTGAAGTGATTTTCAAATTCTTGTTAAATTGTTGTTTTTTCCTCAGCAAGGCTTTCCCCACCACAAGAGCAGACTACTGGAAGGTACTAATGTGGTGAATTTAGACCTAAGTCCCCACTTATCTACAGCTTTGGCTATAAAAGGACATAGGGACTTGTTTTAGGGCCCCTACCAACATGCTGTACAAGAAATATGCACCTCAGGATTCGTGCCATTTTATTGCCAGCTTTTTGTCATTTCATCCATACATTTATTTAGGTAGACTTACTTAAGTGAAATAGATAGAGTATGTTCCTTTTCTATTTTTAAGTCCTCCAAAGGACTCTACATCTCATCCCTGTACCTAAGCCTTGCAGAGCTAGAAACACAAGGGAAGGAGACACAAGGAATCACAGCCATTTCAGTTATGAATGCACAGATTTTAAGTGGTCAGTAAATTAAATTTTACCTTCCCCCAAATACAACCTACTGAAAACAGCCAGACCTTTAATATATAGTGAAAATAAATTTTTGGCTGACTTAGCAGGAAGAATCCAACAAATGGAGTGAACAGAATAAAAACTTTGGTAACAACACTGGCATCCTACATATTCAAAACTGACAAAAAGATATTCTTAAGAGAGAAAAATTCTTATGTCTTCTGTAGGGATGGCAATACATATCTAAGAATAGCCAGGAACAGGGCCCCAAAACTAATCCTTATTTGCTTGCTGAACACAGCATTTCCCTGTTACTTACAATCAGAGACACCAGTTTACTTAACAGACTTTAAATTATCTGAGTAATATAACTGAGTATCAATTACGACAAGTACTGCTCGAGGCCTACATGGGAGTGAGGATGTGGACCTTAATGTCTGAAGACCAAACAAGACAGGAGTCCTTCCTCCATGTACTGCCAAAGCCTGTGTGACCTGAAGCAGTTCAGGTGACAGCACAGGCAAAGGAAGGTGACAGAACATACAAATAAAAAGAATGAGCAGCATAAGACCACAGCCAGTCATTGTACCTCTACATTCTGCATTTCATTTCCATGGGGAAGGCAGCATGTCACTACCAGGAGCCTAGCCAGATTTGGTGAACACGGGTTGCCTTTAATTCCCCATGCTTGCTAGGCAGAAGATGCAGAGCACTTAAAAACGCCTATTTGCCCAACTATGAGATTTTGCAAGGTTTTAAGAGTCAGGAACAACACACTGCACAACAAGGACCACTCTGTGAAGTTCCCTGAAGTCCACAGCAAAATTCCCATTGACTCAAGCAGAGCCAGAACTTCCTATCAATTCCCCAGAGGTCAGCTGAGTTCTCAGTGCTGAGAACTGTGAGCTCTGTGCATTGCAAAGAGCAAGTATCACCAGCCTTTTAGCTTGCACTCGCTCTTCTTATGATGGTTTTTGCATGTGGTGGTTTCAGCTTTGTATGCTTTAGAGATCAAGAAACTACCACAGCATTCTGGGTTTGTTTTATTTAGTTCATGCAAAAACAAAGCATGGTTACTTTCTGTTTTCCAACCAAAAGTGCTGCAGGCGTGGAAATTAGGTAAAACTTCATCTTTATTCTGGTTTTCCACCACCTAGCGCTTTTTAATTACCCCTTTACTCCAGATCAGTTACTAAAACTTCCCTGCTTCAAACCTTGTCTCTTTAGCTTCAGTTACACATTATCCACAGAGCTTAACCTATTCTTGCCTTTCTAATACATGTATGGAATCTGACGACAAACTTGGATTTGGATGAATTGTCATCCCCATGGGGACAGTAGTTGACCCTAGAAAGACACAGCAGTTCTTTGACAGTGCTGCTCCTGACAGCTCCCACCATCACAACCTCTCCACCTTCAAAGCCTCCACAGCCACGTGACAAAGGGGAGACCAAGAAAATTTTCATAAACAGAGAGAGCCTGAGCTATGGGAGATCTTTCAAGTTTGGTTTGCTCAGGTTCTTGTGAATTTTTCCTGCAATTTTTTGTATTCTATGTGTGCTTTTGCAACTCCTAAATTTCACTTTGAGTTTCAGGTTCAAACGAGCATGTTAAAAGCTCAAATTGAAACACACTTGAAACCATCAGGTTTCACTTGCAAAACTGTAAGTGGGATTCAACATTTCAAAGGTGCAAATTAAGGAATTCATGTGAAAATTGCAACCGACAGTTTTACAGCTGAATGAAAGTCGGCAAGCTTTGCATGGGTCTGTAAGAAACATTCCACATAGCAATTCTCCAGGTTTTACTCTTACTGTATGTGCAGAAATCGGCCCTTTACACTGACCTAAGATGTCACAATACTCTGATATGCCAGATGACTTTTTCTTTCAACTGCTACTTAAAATCTCTCCTTACTCCCTCTGGAGCTGAACCAGCCCCAAGACCTTTGGGCAACAAAATTCTATAATAATTCCCCAAAATCTCTTTCCCTGTTTTAGGACTAAGGGGTTCCTTGCTCATGGTTATGCACCAGCTGTCATTACCTACAATGACTAAAATGCCAAGGATGGCCTTTGGCTGTCAGCTCTGCCCCTCTGCATAGGGTCTTACAGGATGTCTTATTCAGCATTTGCAGTCACAGGAGAGAGGAGATTCTCTCGGTCAGAGCAGGGAATAACCTCCACAGCTGTGGTGCATAGGAGGCCTAGGGAACTTCCTAAGACCAGCAGCTGTGGAAGCAAATTTTGGCTGGATTGGTCCATTATTGTTGATGCACATAAGGCCTCAAAATCAGTGTCAGGAAACTGTGCACATGCAGAAAGGTCTTATTTTTCATATTAGGTATGCGACTGTGTAATAGTTAAACCTTGCTTTGATGTTATGTTCAGCACTGTTAGTATTAATAAAAAATTATGCTGGCTCTTCCAGTCAAGTCATATTTAAATGAAAACTCAGTCCTGCCACCACCTCCCTTTTCATCAAACCCAGTGCACCAGTGTAGCAATCATGACTTGAAAAGCTGTCACAAGCATGATGTTAAACTAAGTCAGCATATCTTCTTTCATACTGCAGTAGGTATGAAGTTAGGAACATTCTTTTTTTACTCCATGACTTAAACACCAATTATTTACACTCCCAAAATACCCAGCAGTATCACTGTGTGCCCAATCCTTTTGCAAAAGTTCATTTCTTAGAAGTTTCCTAGGAGACCTACATGAAGACAATGAAAACTAACCCAGTGTTCGGCACTACACTTTATTTAGTACTTCTGGCTCTGTCATTATGCACAACCCTGAAGATGGGGAGATTTCCTGTCACTCTGCTGCCAAATTGCTTGAGCCTTTGTGTAAACTCTGAGCTAACTCATATTGTTTTCACACCTTGATTTCAATCCCTGTAACATAGAGACAATTCTTGCTTAACTTTGCACAGGTGTGTGTTTAGCTCATGACCGTCTGATATACTCAGATGCAAATTCACAACATAATTAACAATACAGTAACCTCAGCAAGGGCTAGGAAGGCATTTTTGCACAATATTCACGCAGACACTAGAAACGATTTTCCTGTTTTCTTTCAGTTTCAGTCTGAAGTGGCAAAGACTGCCCCTCCAAATCTAACGTTCCACAAAGCAGCAGCAGCTTCAGCATTCCCTACTTCATGCCCTGCAGAGCAAGCCAAAACCCAACTAACAGACATGCTCAGCAGCTGAAGGATGGAGGCAGAAACAGATCCATTCAGCAAGAAGAGCCAAAGGAGTTAGAGAGAGAGCCAAAGCCACCAGCTTCCTCCTGCGGGCTATGCAAGTAAGAACGAGCCCCAGAACAATGGGGAGAGCAGAACAGCGTTACACTGGGGTCATTTGGTGAAGTTCCCAAACTGCTGCTAACAGATGCCTTGGGGGAAAATTTGCTGTGCATTGCTGCTGCCTCATCACCCTGGAGCCATGTACCCTATGCTCAGTTTGGCAAACTGCTTCATCTACCCAGGCTGAGATCCAGACATCAATGGGCCCGTGTGGGGGGCCCAAACTCCACTGGCTCTCCTGTGTTTTGGATCCATCCCTAGAACCAGAAATTATTCCTTTGGCAGTGCTGGCCTGCCGAGAGCATCTCCCAGCCCACTCCAGTTAGGTCATGAAAAAAGTGCAGTTATGAAAAGGTTTGCTACAGAATGGATCAACTGCCAAGCAGAAAATTATCAAAGTTCACTTGATAAGGCCAGGAACAGAGGAGATAGTGAGGTGGGAGAGGTCACTGAAGGAAAGAACACCAAAAGGAACAGATCATGGGAAAGGCCAGAGAGTTTGGGGAACAGATATAAAGGGAATTCCCTTTATTTGACACAGTGGCCCCCAACCTACAGATTGAAGGCAATGCACAGTAAAGTTGCATGTGACACAGGAAATGAAAAGGTTCTGAAGATGGCATGGAAAACAAATTACAATGTTGCTAAGAGTGTGATAATTGCTAGTGTTGACAATAACACAGGTTGGGGAGCACAGCTCTTTATCTCCCTTCACTAATAAAATCACTCCACCCGATTCCCCTCTAAATCTGGCGGGTCTGGGGCTGCAGGGGTGTGTGGAAAATAAGCATCTCCGGTTAGAGAAGTTTGGCTTTGGAGCTGGCCAGTTCTAGCTGGCTACAGCATGTGTAGGCTCACCCTGCAGTCAAGATAAAACAGTCACTGCCTATTTTCCTTGAGACAAGCAATTGCCACACAAAATGTCGCCAGCACTGCTTGTGGCTGAATTGGCCTCTAATTCTTAGTCCTGCTCATTTCGGTGCTCTTAAGTCCTGCTTATTTGGTGCAAATAAGATGGTGACACACATGTGGGACAGCGGCCAATTCTGCCTTCTGGGCTGATCCTGTCTCAGAGTATGATCTTAACTTCCAAAAGTACAACTCTGCCACACTTGACAAGTACCCAGTATACCACAAACAAAAAAAACTTAAAGATTCCTGCTGGAGATGAGATGAAGGAAAAGACCCCTCCCGTGAGAATCAGAAGATAATGAAATTTCTTCATTTCTAACCAAATAAACACTGGATTGTTTATCTTCTTGTCCCCAATTCATGTACATGGCAATCTAGAAATATTTCTGTTTTATAATATGCAGCAAAATGAATGTTCCTTACACACTGAAATAAACAGCCCTTTTCTCTCCCTGTCATACACACACAAAATTCTACACACAAAAAACTTCCTTCCACATCCTTCCTTTGTGGTCGTGAACTCCTCTGGGGCTGACAACTCCCAGCAGATCCAACAGAACACTTGCCATTGCTTTCGGTGACAGTATGATTGCACCCTTTTCTTATAGCAGGCAGAGAGTTAATTGAACAGAGTTGAAGATGTATTGTAGGAGACAGGAGTAAATCAAATTATATGAAAACATTCCCACGGTTTTGATTTACTTCACAGAAAGAAGCAAAATATTAGACATCTTATATTTCTTCACATTTGCCTGGAGGGCAAATGTGAGGTAAATGTTCAGAAAATTCTAAAAATGTAGCAATAAGCCCCTTCTAAGTTCTCTATGAAAAAAAAAAATGCATTACTGAGAATACAATACTATTCTAAGACATTAAACAGAAGTACCTAAACCCATTTCAGAGGGCAATAGTTTCCACTGGTTTTAGATGGGATATTCCTTTGAATCTGAAATTGTGAACTAATAAAAATTGTAAACAGAAGGGCTCTCAAAGCGGTGAACGGGGCAAGTTTGTAGTGCTGCTGACATCTACTGAGAGAGAGACAAATTGCACATCTTCGCAAAGGGATGCGCCTCCCTTGGCACTTGTTTGTTGTTTGCTCTTCTGGTTTCCAGAGGTTTTTCATGTCTGTTTGCATATTTACTAATTATCTTGTATCAATACTCACTTGCTTCATTGAAGGTCGGTGAGTCGACTCTGATACAAGTCAGCTGTATGATAGGAAATGCCAGGGAGGCAATCAAAGGGGCCTTCAGGTGATGCCTGTATCCCTTACATAAATGCTGCAGACTTGCTCTCACAATTGCAGATCTGAAGGCTCTGATTGACACAGCATCGGGTGCATCAGGATGCCCTTCCAGTTCATACTGACTGCACGTAAGGCCCTCAGATTGGGGCAGCTGAAGCCAAAATCCACATAGTACAAACACCGGATTTAAGAAACCATGCTCTGAAAGTAATATTGAAACTATAAGATCATTTTTTTTTCCTATAGGAAGTGAATCATTTAGCTAAACTATGGCAGGAATAAAAATATCACAACAGGACTCAGACAACCAAGTCAGAAATACTTTCTGATGTGTGTGTGTGTGTTGTCACAGTGACATATGGCAGTGACACTATTCAGGCAATTCAAGAAAATTTTTTGCTGGTATCTTGTGCTTTATGAAGTGTATTCTTTCCCCATGCTGAACAAAGAAGAATTCATAGCCATCCACAGAGCCACAGAACAATAACCATTACTACAGGTCTCATGTCTTGGGATTTCCGTCTACAACAGGAAAGGTATGTCTAGCTCAGTTTGGGTAACAGCAGCCTGGGGGTTGTGGGGGAAGAAACAACATAAAATTCTAGTAAAGTTGGAGTGATTCAGGGATAATGATTGAGGGCATGTGTTTCTCAACTACCAGGGCAATTTTCTCCTCACTGATATTACACTGAACATTACAGGATTACAAATAAAAATTAATTTGGCAAATAAATATTTGTAACACAGAGCAACATGATAAAGCAGCATAATTAATTTTATTTCTACAAGAGAAACCTTCACAGTCAAAATTAAATATCACATTACAAGATTTCATCTACGTTGTTATGAAATGCCCTGTGACCTTGACAGAGCCAGGATTTCAGTGTCTGCAAGAGCTTTTCACAGTTGTTTTCTGCAGATTCTGAAATAGATATAAACATGAGACCTTTGGCTCATGTATCTGTTGTACAAAATGTCTCCATCACTAATTTTTGGTCACACAGGACTAAATTCCAACTTTTTTAGGTGAGTAGGCCCAATGGATAAAGCTGATACACACTCAGCTCCCACTTAGGTCCTGCTCTGAAAATCACACCTAGGTTAAAAACGACAGCACAGGGTTGGAAACCCTCTCCTGACTGTTCTCTCACTGAAAGATCTATGCCTCAGTTATCACCTTGATTTTTTCTTCATACCTAAACCTTGGTTTCTACATACATTCTGACATGCCACATGGGAGGACAACACAGTTCAGCACTTACCAGCAAGATTCATGCAGTCATCACTAGTGTCTGATCCAGAACACATTCCTATTGCTCACACTGGCCTCCCCAGAAAAAGTAGCTGCAGCCTTGTCTGTCTTCCTAGAGTGGGAAAAGGTGGGTTATGCTGCATCTCCACCAAAGTAATGCTTTCAACGGCAGCTGGAACCTCATCTTTCTCTTCAACATGCCAGATAGGTCTGAACTCATGTTGTCCCTCTCCCTGAGGTTTGCTAGACTGGGTAACAGCTTTCCCTGAGGACATCAGCCTACACCAGCACAGAACAGTTTGCAGGCCCCCGGCTAATGATTTTTTCTGAGACATTCAACAAACAGACTTGAAGGGAACACACTGCAATAAGAGGATTTAATCCCAGCTGAATTCTACAGGCACCTAATCATTTGACGGTGTGATTTCAAAGAAATGACAGTCACTTAGCCTCTGAAAAGAAACAGCCAGGAACCTTATTTCCTATCAGACTGCCAATCCAGAGTACCCACAGGTACTTCCTTACTGCTTCTCTTTCTGCTTTCTGGTGCAACCTGGACTTGACACAGATCTTTCAGAGGGGGCTTCTTACATATTTTATAAGAAGCCCCTTAACTCATGCCTGTGTCTTGCACCCTGTACTCAGAATTCTAAAAGCTGCACAGCACCGTGCTCAACACTGTTACATCTGAGTCTCAGGAAACCCTTAATTAAATGCCATTTATACACTCATATCAATGCACTTACAATGGGCATTTAGGAGGGTTAAGGATCTAGTGAAGCAAAATCCCACAGCCCGGTACTTGGATGGAGTTCTAACACACTGTTATGTTTAAAAATACACAGATCAGAAATAAAGATGAGGGAACAGACATATTTGAACAACTGTTCCTGAACAGAAATAATTTCCTTATTCTATTATAAATCTATTTCTGATTACCTAAAAAGAATGTTGAAACACATGACTTTCTAGAAAAAACTTGGTTCCAAAGATGAGCCTCTGAAAAGGCTCATTTTGGCTTGCACTCATTGAAAACCAAGGCACTCAATATCAACATTTTGGCAATTCTAATAACAGAGACTGCCAAAAATATGTTGTCTATCAAACATACACGGAAGAAAGATGTTAGAATATTAAGAACAGATGTCACAGATATCTTCGCAAATACTCACGCTCCCCAAGTACTCTGCAAGGCAATATGTACAAAACCTCATTGAAAGATGAAATTAATGCATCTTGTTCAAATGCTTCCAAGTGTCATATATGCATGCAAACTTACTTATGTAGGTAAAGTTACAAAATATGTAGCTTTAAAGACATTAGAAAGGAGGATTCTGTCACAATTTGATAATAGCCTTGTATCTTAAAACTTGAGCTTTAACAGTTCAATAATGAAGTAAAAACTACTTTTTTATAGGATGTTATTTAAACCATTTTGTTGTGTGTGCAAGGTTTTCCAGTTACTGAATATTCATTTATTTACATTTTAATTATTATTCTACTGACAAATAAAGTTTACCAAAAAATTCCTTTTAGAAAAACATCTAAACAACTTAATGAAAGGAATCATTGCATAGAATAGCTTATTGTTTAAAATTAAAAGGCCATTCAGAAAACCAAAATATGTTAACAGTTCATTTAAGCAGTTACAGAAGTTGCTCTCTTTCTCTGCTGTATTTATTTTCAGTATTAACAAATCTAAACAGTAAAAATTAAGCAAATTATTAAACAGAAAATCATGGGAATTGGCTGATTTACTTATTTATTTGTAAACATAGAAAGCATTGGATTCCTTATAACAGACAGAAATAAGAAAATATTTTACCTTTAGGGCTGATGTTCCAGGTTTCAGGGATAGAAACTCACCTTATACAACTGAAGCCGAGATTTTCATGTGTGATTGTTACAGGTGACAGTGTTAAAGAAAAAAAAAAAACCAACAAAACAAAAGAAACAAAACAGGCCCCAAGCCCTACTGAATATTTTGAAATTCACAATGAAGTAATGTGCAGTGGCACCATTTTGTTTCTAATGGGATGACATTTTCAAGTAACAGCCAAGAAACCAGAAAACAGCAGTTTGAACTAATGATTCTGACGTTTTAAATTTTCCTACTGAAATCAGAATTTCAGTAAGAGGTGGATCGTGGCTCTCTAAGATAAGAGATAGGCACTCATGTGAGCACACAGAGCCAAACCAGACTTGTCTTTATTTTAAGTTTAAACCTGTCTCTATGCCAAACTCACATGAAGATTTTGCGAGGTAAAAGATTTGCCATTTGGTGATAAAACGAGAGTACTGAACTCAGAAATGTCATGTTGTAGATGAAAGGGTAATGTAATAACGTCATAGTAAGACAATACACTCCTAAAATATAATAGTAGCAACACGGACATTTTCTGTCCTTCTAATTCTTTAAAACACGTCTTGTTTTTTCTTACCATACCTTGGCGACAGGCTAACAGCAGCACAGCGCTGCCAGAACACCGGCGCTGCTTTCCCGGCCGAGGCCGGGCGGCCCCGGCCATGGAGGCGCGGCGGGCGCGGCCCGCGGCACTTTCCGCGGCCACCGGCGTGTGCCAGGCCCTCACGGAGCACGGGCACCTTTAGCCCTCTTCTCGAGAGCACACATTCACAGCCTTGGCCGAACCAGGCTCTCAAGCACGATTTCTTTTCTAAAATCACCCCCTGAAAATTAACAGATGTGAAGGCAAACTTGGCATGTACAGATGGCTTAATTTTTTCCCCCCTTTGAATAACCTGGTTATATCCAGTTTCCGCAGCAATTGTAAGAGTGTTTACATTGCGGGGTTGGTTTTTTTTGGTGGGTTTTTTTT